>JARQOD010003153.1:0-68309 GCA_033576555.1 Oophaga sylvatica | reverse complement strand
CTCCAGTTCCCAAACAGTGGTAAGGTTTCCCCAAAAGGGGATCGAGGAAAGAACCTCTGTCATGTTGTCCGAGACACAGTGTTTTCCCCACAGGAAGTTCCTGTCAATCACACCCCCAGGCACAAAACAGCCATGGGTTTTGAAGGCTGGGAAAAAAGGGCCATACTCGGCAAAACCATCCACGAGACAGGCTCTGAATGCGGGCTTTGCAAAACTCCTGTCCCTTAAAATTTGCTGTATTCAGGTGGTGGGATACAGTTCGTGAATTAATGCGGGCGTCCCACAAAACAATGTGCCCACCCGTTTTTTTTCGCAGGCAACCCGCCTGGTCTCAAAGCATGTTGAGGCAAAAAAATTAAACATGCGCTACTAAGCCGTCGTAGCAAGGTCCCCCCTGCACCGATGCGTGGAACCCCGTACCCATGGCCGGGACGATACCTTTCACTACTGCCCTTGGGGAAGTTGTGAGCCGGGGGGCAGTCTTGCGGTGGCGCGTAGTGTTCTGCAACTCCAAGGTTGCCCGGGAAACAAGTTGTCCCTTGACTCTCCTCCTACTCCCGTTCCTCAGATCTTTGCTGCGGGCCGTCCGGTCTACCCCCAAATGGATCCGTGGGTTTCCCGAGGCCCATATGGCACAACCCCGGGCCCAAAAGGCAAAAAGGGGTTCTGAAAATTAAAATTTCCCCTGGGGGGAAACGAAGCACACAGCGCGGAGGTTTGGGGGTGCCAAACAAGCAGGAGAGCGGTGTGGTTTTTGCCCCGCGAATTCCCGCCGGTTGGTTGTGTGTGACAAAGGCGAAATTGGTGGGAGTTGGGCCTTGGCAACCTCCTCACATTCCCCTGTCTGGCACTGTGTTTAAACTTGGCGTGCGAGTTTTTGAGGGATATCCGGTTTTGATGCACTGCTGCACAAGGTCCGCCTAGAGTGCGCTCACTTGCGACGTTCCAGCATGGCCAGATCGCGCATTGCAGCTCTGCAACGCAGATTGCGCCTTCCTGAACATCGCATCATATGTGACGTATCCACCAGGTGGAATTCAACGTTACATATGTTGGAGCGGTTGTGTGAGCAGCAGCCAGCAGTTATGGAGTATCAGCTGCATCAGGCGCAATCAACACGCAATTTGCGCCGTCCACACTTCACCATTAATGAGTGGGCCACTATGAAGGACATGTGCCACGTTTTGCGTGCGTTTGATGAGTCAACGCGGATGGCGAGTGCAGATGATGCACTAGTCAGCCTGACTGTCCCCCTTATCTGCCTGCTTCAAAAAACACTGCAAGCAATAAGGGATGAGGTTTTGGAAGAGGTGGAGGATGAGGAGTCACAAATTCCATCACCTTCTGGAAAGTCAGCGCAACGTGGTTCCTCACAAAGGGCTGGGCAGGGCTCACTTTGTGAGGAGGATGAGGAGGAGGAGTCAATGGAGGAGGAAGACATCGCTCCAGAGGGAGGTACACAACGCTCTAGTCAGTATGTAGAGCGAGGGTGGGGTGATGCAGAGCAGGCAGAGATAACGCCTCTTGCAGAGGACAGCGTTTCTTTGCCAGTTGGGAGTCTGCAGCACATGGTTGATTTCATGCTGCAGTGCCTAAGAAACGACCGCCGCATCGCCCACATTCTCACGACGTCTGATTATTGGGTGTACACCCTCCTAGACCCTCGCTACCGGGACAACGTCAAAAGCCTCATCACACGTTGAACCGGGAGCGTAAAATGCGGGAGTACCAAGACACACTGGTGCAATCCCTAATGTTCTACCTTACTGCCGAGAGCACTGCTGCTGCTACTGCTTTACAAAGCAGCTCTGTGCGTCGAGGCAGTGTAGAGAGCTCTGCAACAAGAGGGAGCACACGCAGTGCCTCTGCACAGGGAAAGACCAGTATGTTAAAAATGTGGCAAAGTTTTGTGGCAGCGCCACAAATGTCTACACCATCCGAGAGGGCTCCAGTCAACGGGAGGCAACGTATCCGTCAGATGGTGACAGTACTACTTGGCTTTGCCTCTCAGTGTACTCCCAGATGGCTCTTCCCCATTCAAGTTTTGGGTCTCTAAGCTGGATACATGGCCAGAGCTTAGCCAGTATGCATTGGAGGTGCTGGCTTGCCCTGCTGCCAGTGTATTATCGGAGCGCGTCTTTAGTGCTGCAGGTGGTGTACTAACAGACCGTCGCATGCGACTATCCTCCGATAATGTAGACCGGCTTACTTTTCTGAAAATGAACAAGGCATGGATCTCGGCAGAATTTGTCTGTCCGTTTTCAGATTAAATAACTGGTTCGCAACGTTATCCATGTCTCCTGTTATGTTCATCTTTCTACCACCTGAACTCTACTCCCTGGGCTCCAACACTGCCAGTTGCTGCTCAGAAGTGTCGTGTCCACAGAACAAAACACAAGATCTACTGTTAGTGGGGTTCAGTAACGCCAGCTGTTCCCCTGCTGTGTCAACGGCAAGAAGTCTCCTGTTCCCGACACATGGACAGAAAAACACATGACCAACATGCTCCAAATAGGGAAGAGCCGTCACCCTGCTTGTTATGCTGAAAACATGAAATTGTGAAGTTTTGCAGGCCTAGAATGATAAATTTTTATGACAAATATGGACAAATAATAATTTGTCATCACAGCGCATATCTGCACATGTCTATTAGAAATGGTAACAAAAAATAAAACATAGTCTACTCTTCACATTTTGAAATTAATGCATAAAAGTACATTTCAGACTTATGAATTAATGCTTTTTAAGGAACTTTATCTGTACCTGTAAGATAATGCAGTCAATGGATGTACGAATCATTAAATCCTCATCATCATCATCACGAGTTTTATTTATGACAGACATTAAAATACACATACTGATGCCAACTGTAACTTCAAACACCATATATGAAATGGCAGCATGTAAACATGGTATAATGTCCAATAATAAATTATTACATCTAGAAAGTGCATCATGCATACTGACAATAGGTAGTTATACCTGCAAGTGCTGTTGAAACAACCACAAGAGATATAAATTAATACTGGTATATAGGTATCACAGTGCATAGTTACTCATGGACAATGTTGATGTAATACTGTATCTCAATTAAGTCAGCGTCAACCATTAGGCTTGTTAGTCTTGTACATTGTTAAGAGGGAACGTAATTTTTTTGTTTGTCATAGGTGGAGTATTACACATTAAATTATTACTGCTGTATTTTTTTTTGCGTCCCTAGTGCGCAATAACGCAGCCTAACCTCACATTTGATAGTCAGCTAATTGCCACACGCTACCCTACCCTACGCGTGACAGTAGGAAGGTAGTGTTGACGGATAAAGCTTTGCGCAACCAGACATTCTTTTACCCTCTTCAACACTCTACAAGCAAAAAATGCATGATTTCAGCCGCAGACTTTATTGACGTACAGTATAACATCGGCATTACCCATCAGAGGCTGTCCACTGTCTGATACAGACATAGAATATACCTTTGCTATCCGTAGCCTTTGTTTCACCTACACTTGCAGGCACACACTTAAATTGTGACAAACAATGCCTAATGTTTTTTTAAATGGTTTTTTTTATTGTACATTATTGTGTCATCAATCACATTGATGAGTCCATGCTGGACATGTCATACATGCTATAGAAAGTTACGATTTTATGAACTTAAATAATTGAAATGTCTGTGACTGTCACATAAAATTTGCGATGATGATGATGAGTGACTATTACAAAATCCATTGTCTTCACTATGTTATGGTTTAACATAGCGTTCCTTAAGCATTATTCATAAAAAAAAAATGTACTTTTATTCTTAAATTTACAACACTATATTTTGTTACCAATTTTTTGGGTGTTGTGTTGTTCCATTTATTTTGGCATGTGCATATATGCGTTTATATTTGTATTTTCTTTATTTTTCCTTCTTGAAATTAGAAAACATGTGTATCTTTGTACCGTGTTAGCCAGTAGATAGAAAAATATTTAGACTTCAGAGTCAGCAGTGGTTGATACCTTTTAATGGATAACTGAAAAGATGGAAACAAATTGCAAGCTTTCAAGGCTACTCACGTCTCTTCATCAGGGAAGACTAACTAAAAAAATTAAGCATCACATATTTCTATACACAACAGGACACAGGAATAGTGCAATAGGTAAGACAAGTAAGTGACGTGTATCAGAACTGTCATTTATCTCACAGGGATGAACATAAATATTGGAACAGTTCCTAGATAAGGATAGAAAGTTTGATTGCCCTCTCATTGGCGTATTTTTTTGGGTTTTCATGACCCTGGAAGGGCATAGACGCAGATTCCTTAATTGATATAGAATGACATAAATCCATGTGATCTATTCATTCCATCACTAACAGTGTCAAAGGTCATGATGAGCTTATATTCTGAAACCTTTGTACGTTTCTCATATTTGAAGTTATATTTTAATACCAGTATTCCATATCCATGATGCTATGACCGGGCAAACAAAAGTCTTTTGCCACAGGTAAATTCATTAATTTATCTGTGATTGTGTGGCGCTGATAATTCATCCTTGTTCTCCTTTTTGTTGCCGGTCTCCCTCACTTGTCCCTCCCTCACTTGTCTTAGCTATTCCTGTGTCCTGTTGTGTGTAGAAATATGTGATTCTTCATTTTTGGCTTTACTCTTAGCCTGATGAAGACACCTGAGTAGTCTCGAAAGCTTTGAATTTGTTACCATATTTTCAGTTAGCCATTAAACGTTATCAACCACAGAGGACTGTCAAGTATAAATATTTTTCTATTCTTGTAATTGAAATTTATCATTTTATTGTTGTAGTAAAAGTTCATTTATTCTTGTTTGAAGTACATACATTTGCAATGGCCACGTAACAAGGCAATAACTCAATATTTTGTGCCTACACCCTCCTTGACCCTGGGCTTCAACAGCGCCAGTTGCTGCTCAGAAGTGTTAGATGCACAGATGAAAACAATCGCTGATGTGTTTGTGGGGTTCAGTAACGCCTGCTGTTCCCCTGCTGTGTGTCTGGCAAAAATTACTGCTGCTAACTACAACTTCAACTTCAAACGTCTCATACTAGGCCTCTGCCTACACCCTCCTTGACCCTGGGCTTCAACAGCGCTAGTTGCTGCTCAGAAGTGTTTAGATGCACAGATGAAAACAATCGCTGATGTGTTTGTGGGGTTCAGTAACGCCTGCTGTTCCCTGCTGTGTGTCTGGCAAAAATTACTGCTGCTAACTACACAACTTCAAACGTCTCATACTAGGCCTCTGCCTACACCCTCCTTGACCCTGGGCTTCAACAGCGCCAGTTGCTGCTCAGAAGTGTTAGATGCACAGATGAAACAATCGCTGATGTGTTTGTGGGGTTCAGTAACGCCTGCTGTTCCCCTGTGTGTGTCCGGCAAAAATTACTGCTAGCTACCTAATCATGGTGAAAAAAACATGACATCTCAAAGTGTGTAGTGCTACACATAGATATGAGGCTACACCATGATTTCTAAGCTGTAAACATTTGAAACGTCAACTTTCAAACCATAAAATGATTTGTCTTTGTCACAAATCTGTAACAAAATAATTGTGACATATTATTACAGATATGCACATGTCGAAAACAAATGCAAACACAAAAGCCTACTTATGCTATAGGATACTGATGGTCAACCTTGTCACTCCATAGCTTAGACAAATCCAACTCACATCATGATGACTCAAATACTGCAATGTTGGAAGTGCATAATGTGGGTTGAACTTTGACAACTGCTGCAGTGCGAAGGTTATACTTCAGTGTTCTTGCCTTTGAAATAAAAGCATACAAGTAAATATAATATCCAATGTTGATTAAGGGACGTGATGTACACCTGTAATATTGTGCAAACAATGCATGTAGGAATAGTCCTCTTCAACATTACTTATATTTGTGTCATTTTAAAAATACATATTTGATTAGAAAGTTAACAGCCCATATCATAAAGGTCCTTCATGTAAACATGATAATCGCTAACAAAAATCATGCATTACCTTGGTAAAGTCAATAGTGCATAGTCACAATAGCAAAATATATACCTGTAAGTGGTGCTGAAAGAACGACAACTGATAGAATAGGTGAATGATATCTATTTATCAGACTGAATAGCGACACCTGTACAATGTCGATATAATACTGTACCTTAACAAAACAGCTGTGTCACACCTCACACGCATTTTTCTTGTAGCTTGTTATGTAATAGGGCACATGCGTGTATGTTTCATCATAGGTGCATGACAACGCCTTTGTGTTGTCGGTACGCTTGCGATGATGAACGATGCGCACCGTGAATGTTAGTCTGCGTCATAAGACGGACAGACGCTCCAATACCCAACGCGTCACAGCAGGAAGCCAGTCTGTGCGTCCAAACAAAGGCGCAAGCATACATGCACGTACCCTTTTATAAAGCTATATAAAAAAAAGGATGTAGTAGTAACGCACACTTTATTGAGGTACAGTATTACATCGCCATTCACCATCTGTGGCTATGCAGTGTCATCTATATATACCTTATCTATCCGTTGTCATGCTTGCAAGTCCACAGTCAGGCATAAATAGCTGTTTTCACTATGCACTTTTTAAAGGTTTTTTTTGTTAATATAAATGATTGCCACATATTATCAGTATTACATGATGGAAATTTTAGATATTTTTAAAAACTTTTTAGTGATATTATTCAGCAAATGAAAATGGTGTACATACTGTTACTTATCCATCATTAATGGATTCTGATATGTACTTGTATGCTTTTATTTAAAACCGTATAGCAGATTATTTAACCGATTTTATTGTGGTTTGCATTGCTTTTCAACATGTTAATGTATGCGTTTATGTTTGTCAATTATTAATTTACATATATTTTTTAAAGTAAAATCATCATCTTATGGTACTAAAGGTTATATTTCTCTTGTTTGGAGTATAGACATTTTTAATTGACACGTAACAAGGAAAATACTTGATCTAGTATTTAAACATCCTCCTTGACCCTGGGCTCCAACACCGCCAGTTGTTGCTTGGAAGTGCTGTTAGCACAGTCTACACTTGCTCCTGTGTTACTGGGGTTCAGTAATGTCAGCTGTTCCCCTGCTGTGTGAACGGCAAAAAGTCCTGCTGCCTCCACCCTGTTCTCTTCTCATCCCTGGGTTACAACACCGCCAGTTGTTTCTCGGAAGTGCTGTTAGCACAGTCTACACTTGCTCCCGTGTTACTGGGGTTCAGTAATGTCAGCTGTTCCCCTGCTGTGTGAACGGCAAAAAGTCCTGCTGCCTCCACCATGTTCTCTTCTCATCCCTGGGTTACAACACCGCCAGTTGTTTCTCGGAAGTGCTGTTAGCACAGTCTACACTTGCTCCCGTGTTACTGGGGTTCAGTAATGTCAGCTGTTCCCCTGCTGTGTGAACGGCAAAAAGTCCTGCTGCCTCCACCATGTTCTCTTCTCATCCCTGGGTTACAACACCGCCAGTTGTTTCTCGGAAGTGCTGTTAGCACAGTCTACACTTGCTCCTGTGTTACTGGGGTTCAGTAATGTCAGCTGTTCCCCTGCTGTGTGAACGGCAAACAGTCCTGCTGCCTCCACCATGTTCTCTTCTCATCCCTGTTCTCTTCTCATCCCTGGGTTACAACACCGCCAGTTGTTTCTCGGAAGTGCTGTTAGCACAGTCTACACTTGCTCCTGTGTTACTGGGGTTCAGTAATGTCAGCTGTTCCCCTGCTGTGTGAACGGCAAACAGTCCTGCTGCCTCCACCATGTTCTCTTCTCATCCCTGTTCTCTTCTCATCCCCGGGTTACAACACCGCCAGTTGTTTCTCGGAAGTGCTGTTAGCACAGTCTACACTTGCTCCTGTGTTACTGGGGTTCAGTAATGTCAGCTGTTCCCCTGCTGTGTGAACGGCAAAAAGTCCTGCTGCCTCCACCCTGTTCTCTTCTCATCCCTGGGTTACAACACCGCCAGTTGTTTCTCGGAAGTGCTGTTAGCACAGTCTACACTTGCTCCTGTGTTACTGGGGTTCAGTAATGTCAGCTGTTCCCCTGCTGTGTGAACGGCAAACAGTCCTGCTGCCTCCACCATGTTCTCTTCTCATCCCTGTTCTCTTCTCATCCCTGGGTTACAACACGCCAGTTGTTTCTCGGAAGTGCTGTTAGCACAGTCTACACTTGCTCCTGTGTTACTGGGGTTCAGTAATGTCAGCTGTTCCCCTGCTGTGTGAACGGCAAAAAGTCCTGCTGCCTCCACCCTGTTCTCTTCTCATCCCTGGGTTACAACACCGCCAGTTGTTTCTCGGAAGTGCTGTTAGCACAGTCTACACTTGCTCCTGTGTTACTGGGGTTCAGTAATGTCAGCTGTTCCCCTGCTGTGTGAACGGCAAACAGTCCTGCTGCCTCCACCATGTTCTCTTCTCATCCCTGTTCTCTTCTCATCCCTGGGTTACAACACCGCCAGTTGTTTCTCGGAAGTGCTGTTAGCACAGTCTACACTTGCTCCTGTGTTACTGGGGTTCAGTAATGTCAGCTGTTCCCCTGCTGTGTGAACGGCAAAAAGTCCTGCTGCCTCCACCCTGTTCTCTTCTCATCCCTGGGTTACAACACCGCCAGTTGTTTCTCGGAAGTGCTGTTAGCACAGTCTACACTTGCTCCTGTGTTACTGGGGTTCAGTAATGTCAGCTGTTCCCCTGCTGTGTGAACGGCAAACAGTCCTGCTGCCTCCACCATGTTCTCTTCTCATCCCTGTTCTCTTCTCATCCCTGGGTTACAACACCGCCAGTTGTTTCTCGGAAGTGCTGTTAGCACAGTCTACACTTGCTCCTGTGTTACTGGGGTTCAGTAATGTCAGCTGTTCCCCTGCTGTGTGAACGGCAAAAAGTCCTGCTGCCTCCACCCTGTTCTCTTCTCATCCCTGGGTTACAACACCGCCAGTTGTTTCTCGGAAGTGCTGTTAGCACAGTCTACACTTGCTCCCGTGTTACTGGGGTTCAGTAATGTCAGCTGTTCCCCTGCTGTGTGAACGGCAAAAAGTCCTGCTGCCTCCACCATGTTCTCTTCTCATCCCTGGGTTACAACACCGCCAGTTGTTTCTCGGAAGTGCTGTTAGCACAGTCTACACTTGCTCCCGTGTTACTGGGGTTCAGTAATGTCAGCTGTTCCCCTGCTGTGTGAACGGCAAAAAGTCCTGCTGCCTCCACCATGTTCTCTTCTCATCCCTGGGTTACAACACCGCCAGT
This sequence comes from Oophaga sylvatica, assembly GCA_033576555.1. Classification (NCBI taxonomy): domain Eukaryota; kingdom Metazoa; phylum Chordata; class Amphibia; order Anura; family Dendrobatidae; genus Oophaga; species Oophaga sylvatica. The sequence continues at coordinate 59,080 of JARQOD010003153.1, read as the reverse complement.
TGTTTCTCGGAAGTGCTGTTAGCACAGTCTACACTTGCTCCCGTGTTACTGGGGTTCAGTAATGTCAGCTGTTCCCCTGCTGTGTGAACGGCAAAAAGTCCTGCTGCCTCCACCATGTTCTCTTCTCATCCCTGGGTTACAACACCGCCAGTTGTTTCTCGGAAGTGCTGTTAGCACAGTCTACACTTGCTCCTGTGTTACTGGGGTTCAGTAATGTCAGCTGTTCCCCTGCTGTGTGAACGGCAAAAGTCCTGCTGCCTCCACCATGTTTCTCTCTTCATCCCTGGGTTACAACACCGCCAGTTGTTTCTCGGAAGTGCTGTTAGCACAGTCTACACTTGCTCCTGTGTTACTGGGGTTCAGTAATGTCAGCTGTTCCCCTGCTGTGTGAACGGCAAAAAGTCCTGCTGCCTCCACCATGTTCTCTTCTCATCCCTGGTTACAACCGCCAGTTGTTTTCTCGGAAGTGCTGTTAGCACAGTCTACACTTGCTCCTGTGTTACTGGGGTTCAGTAATGTCAGCTGTTCCCCTGCTGTGTGAACGGCAAAACAGTCCTGCTGCCTCCACCATGTTCTCATTTCTCTTCTCACCTGGGTTACAACACCGCCAGTTGTTTCTCGGAAGTGCTGTTAGCACAGTCTACACTTGCTCCTGTGTTACTGGGGTTCAGTAATGTCAGCTGTTCCCCTGCTGTGTGAACGGCAAAAAGTCCTGCTGCCTCCACCTGTTCTCTTCTCATCCCTGGGTTACAACACCGCCAGTTGTTTCTCGGAAGTGCTGTTAGCACAGTCTACACTTGCTCCTGTGTTACTGGGGTTCAGTAATGTCAGCTGTTCCCCTGCTGTGTGAACGGCAAAAGTCCTGCTGCCTCCACCCTGTTCTCTTCTCATCCCTGGGTTACAACACCGCCAGTTGTTTCTCGGAAGTGCTGTTAGCACAGTCTACACTTGCTCCTGTGTTACTGGGGTTCAGTAATGTCAGCTGTTCCCCTGCTGTGTGAACGGCAAAAAGTCCTGCTGCCTCCACCATGTTCTCTTCTCATCCCTGGGTTACAACACCGCCAGTTGTTTCTCGGAAGTGCTGTTAGCACAGTCTACACTTGCTCCTGTGTTACTGGGGTTCAGTAATGTCAGCTGTTCCCCTGCTGTGTGAACGGCAAAAAGTCCTGCTGCCTCCACCATGTTCTCTTCTCATCCCTGGGTTACAACACCGCCAGTTGTTTCTCGGAAGTGCGTTAGCACAGTCTACACTTGCTCCTGTGTTACTGGGGTTCAGTATGTCAGCTGTTCCCCTGCTGTGTGAACGCAAAAGTCCTGCTGCCTCCACCTGTTCTTTCTCATCCCTGGGTTACAACACCGCCAGTTGTTTCTCGGAAGTGCTGTTAGCACAGTCTACACTTGCTCCTGTGTTACTGGGGTTCAGTAATGTCAGCTGTTCCCCTGCTGTGTGAACGGCAAACAGTCCTGCTCCTCCACATTCTCTTGTATCCTTCTCTCCATCCTGGGTTACAACACCGCCAGTTGTTTCTCGGAAGTGCTGTTAGCACAGTCTACACTTGCTCCTGTGTTACTGGGGTTCAGTAATGTCAGCTGTTCCCCTGCTGTGTGAACGGCAAACAGTTCTGCTGCCTCAACTTTAATTTCCATGGGTACCTTCTGCTACCCATCCGGGTTCCAGTACCGTCAGCTGGTTCTCCGCAGTACCTTTGGCCTAGGTGCCTCCATGTCGGTATCCGAGTTCCAGCAACGTCTGCTGGTCCTTGGTAGTGCTTTGGAGCACAGGTACCTCCTGCTTAGTAACCTGTCCCAGTAACGTCAGCTGGTCCTCGGTTGTGCCATTGGCTCTTTTCCTTCTGCTGACCCTCCGGGTTCCAGCACAGTCAGCTGGTCCTCGTTACTTTCATTGGCTCTTGTACCTTCTGCTACCCATCCAGGTTCCAGTACCGTCAGCTGGTTCTCCGCAGTGCCTTTGGCCTAGGTGCCTCCATGTCGGTATCCGAGTTCCAGCAACGTCTGCTGGTCCTTGGTAGTGCTTTGGAGCACAGGTACCTCCTGCTTAGTAACCCTGTCCCAGTAACGTCAGCTGGTCCTCGGTTGTGCCATTGGCTCTTTTCCTTCTGCTGACCCTCCGGGTTCCAGCACAGTCAGCTGGTCCTCGTTACTTCCATTGGCTTTTGTACCATCACCAACAGGACAAAGAAGGTTAAGACAAACTACAAGATACAGAACAGGAGACAGAAGAACAATAAGCAGAAGATCAAAAAGCAGAAGAACATTAAGTATAAGACCAAAATGAAGAGCAAAATATATGCTCTAAATTCTAAGCAGAAGAAGACTAAGCAGTGTATGGGGGTGAGTCCGTTCCTCCTCGTGGTGCCCCTGGAAAATGCCTGATGCTGCTGCAGGCTAAACTGAACGCGGACAAATACTGTTGTAATTAAAATCTTTCGTGACAGCAAGAACGGAAGGATGAAAATTCAGAGTTTTACAGATTACAAGTACAGGAATGTCTGTCACAAATAAGAATATGATGAAAAGGATGAATAGGAAGAAGATGAAGAAGTAGAATATGAAGAATAATAACTGTTTAATAAGAACAATATAAGTAATGTTAACAAAAAGATGAATAGCAAGAAGTTTTAGAAGATTAAGAAGGTGAAGATGAAGAATAATTTGATGAGAAAGATGATGCTGCTGAAAATTATGAAGGAGAAAGTGTGTGAAAAGTTAAAAAGGTGAAGACCATGGAAGTTGTGAAACAGACATATTTGACAAAATAGAAAAAAGGTTAACAACATTGTCAATTTGTTCGTCAATCCGAACGTATTTCCTAAAAAAAAAAAATTAATGCTATTCCATTGGATTGGGTCAAACATCTATGCCTTTAATGTCTCCTCAACCTCCCCCAATACATTCTACATTACTCTTTCTTGTTTTCCTTCATGTACAATTAACCAACAAGGCAAGAATGGGTTTTTTTTTAATTTCGATATTTTGTTCCCATAGACTTACATGGGACTTCCGGTATCGGTATCGGGTATCGCCGATATTTTAGTGATATCGGCGATACCATTCCGATTCCGATACTTTAGGATATCGGAAAGTATCGCTCAACTCTAGACCTGAGTAGTCTCGAAAGATTGCAATTCGTTACCATCTTTTCAGTTAGCCATTAAAAGGTATCAACCACTGAGGACTCTCAAGTATAAATATCTTTCAATCTGAATAATACTCATTTAAGGGAAACTTCATGTTTATCTTGACATATCAAAATAACAAGACATATATAAACATATAAATATTAAAATATAGAAGTAGAAAATTATATTTTACCTTGACAATCCCCCTAAACACTAAGTTTTCCCTTAATATATGCAGCCTTCGAGACTGTCCATGTGTTGGGACAGGGGTAATGGATTTCTTCGCTTGGTCATTTTAGAAACAGGCCCCTTATGGACCGCCCCCAAACAACCAAGTCCCTACCAAACCTGCACATGGAGTTCTCCCACTATCCCTAAACTAAATCTCTTATTTCCATTTGTATTTTGTTATAGGGGGTTTTATCAGGTTTATCCTGCGGAGTATATTTCTCCATATCACCCTTATCAGTGTCATCATATAATAGCGACACAACTTCCTGATGAAGGAAAGTACCTGAGGAGGCGGCTGCATTGGTCACAGCTTTCCTATACATAGATATCACACAACATAGAATTATCAATCCTAGCACCAAAAGCCCTGTTACCACTAAGCAGGCTTGTTGGAGAAATTCTTTAAGTCCTCCAAGCCATCTTGAGAAAAAAGAGGTATCTACTCCTGCATTGGCCTTTATTTCCTGAGCCAGATTTTTAATCTTTGTAAGGGCCACTATAGTTTTACCGTTGACTCCAGAATTCTGAGAAATATAAGTACAACATTCTTCCCCTATCATCCCACAGACTTCACCTTTTTCAGCTAGAATCATGTCAATGGCCAGTCTATTTTGAAGTCATTCTTTTGTTTTGGGCCCAGTTTCTCAACTATACCCTGGAAAGCATCTTGACTAAAACTGATAAATCTTTGCTCAGTGTAGTATATATAATTTATCCAATCTACATTGTAATTGATCTGCACAGTTGGGATGAGAGAACGGAAACCCGCCAGGATCTGATTCTGAGCTTTGTATTCGTCTGGGACCCCCCTAGGAACACCGATGGGATCCATATAAACTTTGGGATCCTCAGCATAACCGGTGTGCAGCTGACCCAGACTCCTTCTCTTTCTGGATATCAGTGGAGCTATATTCTCGGATCCAGACTCTTTCTCACGTGTCTTTTAATGACTACCCAGTCTCCAGACTGCAGACTCCCAGGATCCAGGTTCGGATCTGGAAGAGAACTGAAAACATTATCATGTACTTTCTTGAGTCTTTTATGCAAATCCCTTACATATGAGCTTAATACATGGTTACTCATTTCCAGTGCTTGGGAAAAGAAACATCCTAAACTAGACACTTTGCCAAATAGTACTTTATACGGAGAAAGTCCAGTTTTTCTATTTGGAGTGTACTTTACTGAGTATAGGGCTAATGATAAACATTCAGGCCAAGATTTCCCTGTTTCAGCCATGGCCTTTTTAGATTTTTAACTTCAATGTCCTATTTAGTCCTTCTACTTTTCCACTACTTTGTGGATAATATGGGGTGTGGAAAACTTGTTAAATTCCCAGAGCTGTCAAGACTTCATTTATTATCTCACATATGAAATGTGTACCTCTGTCACTTTCGGTCACCTCTGGTACTCCATACCTGCACACCACCTCCGCAAGCTTCTTTACGATTGCCGCAGCCGTAGCCTTGGCAATCGGGAAAGCCTTCGGCCAACCTGAGAATAAATCAAAAACACACCAACACGTTCTCCCATGACCCTGATTTTGGCAGCCGAATATAATCAATCTGCAGTCTCTGGAAAGAATAGAAGGGCCGAGGGGCATGTTTGGGTGGTGTCTTGACTACCCTTCTCTTATTATGTGTAGCACATACCATGCATCCCTGGATCAAACCTCTATGCAGGTGGGAAAGCCTGGTGCCACCCAATGCTTCTGCATCACGCTCATTACAGCAGTTTCGGACTGGTGGGTTGGCCCATGTAACATCTGGGCGACCGCAGGGTACAACACCCTTGGAAGGCATCGACGCATCCCTCTTCCCCATACCCCATTTGCTTCATTCAGACATGCACCTTCTTTTTCCCACTTCTCTACTTCCTCCTGGCGCACCTGAGCCTGCATCTGGGATAAGGCATCCTCCGACACAAAGGGATTTTTGGGAGCGCTTACCTGGTGCATCGTTACCCCTTGGAGTGGTCTACTGGCTGCTGTTTTTGCTGCTGCATCGGCCATTGCGTTTCCTTTACTCATCTGATCAGTGCGTCTGGTATGTGCTTTAACTTTTATGACAGCTACCTCTTTTGGTAATTGTAATGCATCAATTAACTGCTGGACTGCGTCAGCATTTTTAATGGGATGTCCTGCTGCCGTCAGGAATCCTCTAGACTTCCAAATTGGACCCAAATCATGAGCTATACCGAATGCGTATCTAAAATCTGTGTAGGTGTTAACAATTCTACCTCCAACTATCTTACAGGCCTCGGTCAGAGCCTTAAATTCAGCCTCCTGGGCCGACTGATATGGGAGCATTGGTTCTGCTTTGATTACTGCATTCAGGGAGACGATGGCATACCCGGTGTGGAAGGTACCTGAGTCATCTTGGTGGCGAGATCCATCTACAAAAAAAATTCAAAATCAACATTACGTCTTTCAGTTTTAAACACTGTGGGTAGGCCTGCTGTTTCCTGTGCCATAAGCTGAACACAATCATAAGGAATCTCCTCTCTCGGATCTTCTTTGTACAATACCGTACCTGACCTCCCCCCTAGATCCGAGAGAGGCAACAATGTAGCAGAATTAAATGTGGTACATCTCTGCAAAGAAACATTTGGAGGCATTAAAAGTGCACATTGCAATCGAAGGTGACGTGCAGCTGAAAGGTGTGCCGGTTGCACCTGGTTCAGTATGATATATATATATACATCATGAGGTGTAAGTGCTGTCAGTGGATAATCAAGCACGATATCTGATGATTTGTGGAGCAATAGTCCTACAGCATGTACTACCCGTATACAGGATGGGGCACATCTAGCCACTGCATCTAGTCTTCCACTGAAACAGGCCACTGGCCTTTGATTGTCATCATGTAACTGAGTCAATATCCCTGCTGCTTTGTCCCTGCTGTTCGTGGAGATACAGGGTGAATGGTAGTTCATAGTTGGGAGTTCCTAGCGCTGGAGCTGCCACAATCCTGTTTTTGAGAAAATAAAAACAGTCTATACCTTCAGGAGTTAGTTTAAAAAGCATAATGGTGATACAGTCATAGAGAGGCTGCATGAGGATTGACACAGCACGAATCCACTGCCTGCAGTACAAAATCAGTCCAAGAAATATCCTGAGAGCAGCAACATTAACAGGAATAGAAAAATTCTGTACAGCTTGTTTGCGAGCGCTGGTGTAAGGTTCTATGTATATATTCCTGAAACTCAGTTTGTTCGTCAGCCATTTTACTTTCTGTCTTGCTGCAGCTATCTTGCCCTCAGTCAAAATGGAGTTTCCAGCTTGCATGTTCCCGCCCTGATTCTCTCCTTTGCTTCTTAAGCAGCCACAGCTGAGCAATCAGTGCTTCAGAATCTAGCCTGCAGTGAACCTGTGACTTGACTCCTGTAAGCCTTGGACCTTGTACTCCAGCTATTCCTACTGAGGAACTCTGAAGCACTTGTGGACTCTGAACCCTGCTCTTTGAAAGACCCACGTTTGCATGGACTTACGGTAACAGAGAAGAAGATCCTGAATCTGTATTGGAGAGTGATTGCTGAGCTTGGATTACTCTGGCCTGCTGTGTCTCCTGTTTCTGTGTCTGCAAACTGTGTGACTATTTCTGCCAACTTGTATGAAGTAATACAGGACTTTTCTATATCAAACCTGTGACTCCTGTGTTTTCATCGCACCCAAGCACAAGACGCTATATGAACTGTACTACATACATTACAAGATTCTGAAGCCAAAACGTTAGTGTCTGCTGGGTCTGGAAGGCTGTGTCTGCTGTACTGTGGATATCAGACGTCCGGTTGTACTTTCTGTGATGACAGTGGTTGTGACTTCTCACAACCATTCCAGGTGAGCAATTCCCTTAAGTTTTTTCTTTTTGCAGTGTTACCACAGTGTTACCACAGGTAAACACTATTGTTTTTTTTTCTTTTCTCTTTTTTGTCTGCTGTAACTCTGGATATCAGATGTCTGGTTGAAACTTTCTGTGATGATAGTGGTTGTGACTTCTCACAACCATTCCAGGTGAGCAGTTCCCTTAATTTTTTTTTCTCTGCAGTGTTGCCACAGGTGAACACTATTGTTTTTTTTTCTCTCCTCTTCTTCCAGTAATCCTGTCTTAAAAGATCTGGAAAATGGAGGCCCGCATAAAGGAACTTTGCGGAGTGACTGATAATATCCTTGCAGATTTGCAGAATATAAAGACCCGTTTTACAAATCTACAGGACCTCAATAATCACAATTTGCAAGTGGTTGGACAGACTACCCAGGATTTGCGAGCCAGGATTGAGGTTCTAGAGGGGCGAGTCCAGGCTCCTGCCGTAGCCCCGAGTGCTGGGATTCCCAAGTTGCCCCCTTTTCGTTTTGGCGGTGAACGTGAGAAATTCAGGGGATTTATTAATCAATGCAATCTTTTTTTTTCTGCACATGCTTCACAATTTCCCACTGAACGATCTAAGGTGCTTACTATAATTATGTTGCTTACCAACAAGGCTTTAATGTGGGCAAACCCTCTGATTGAGACTGAGGATGATTGTTTGAATCACCTTGATGATTTTATTTCAGCCATGGGGCAGGTGTTTGATGACCCCAATCGAGGTGCAACAGCTGAAGCAGCCATGTTAGCTTTGCGCCAAGGTAAGCACTCGGTAGCTGAATATGCCTTGGATTTCAGGAGATGGGCCCTTGATACCACCTGGGACAGTTCCGCCAAAAAATCTATTTTTCGAAAGGGGTTATCTCCACTGATTAAGGATGAACTTGCTCGTGCCGACCCTCCCACTGCGTTAGGTGACTTTATTAACTACTGCATCCGTATTGATACTCGTCTGACTGAACGCAGGCAAGAGAGATGGTTCGAAAGCAATCGTACTAACCTTTTCCTACCTTCCTCTCCAGCTAAGGAACCTTTGAGTAGGATTACACGGGAACCTGAACCTGAACCCATGCAGGTAGACTCTTTACAACGACGGGTTAGTGATGCACGCAAGGAACATCGTTTTAAGGAGAATCTATGTTTCTATTGTGGTAAGTCAGGGCACTTCATTATAAACTGCCCCAGCCGTTCTCGTAAGACTACTGCAGCACTCATTCATTGTGAGTGTTGCGAGAGGGGATCTGTCAGGTCCGAGCCTCAGGCTCCAGAGAGATCTGCAGCAACAGATCTTGATTTCTCGGACTTAAACTCTGTTACCTCTGAGGACGTTGACTGTGTAAACGCTGCCATTTTTCAAGTTTCCTCAGCGGTGTCCCAGCTGAGTTGTAAGAAAAACAATTCTCATTGCTTTCTTTCCATCAAACTCTGGGTTGACTCAGCTTGGGTGTCTAGCTCTGCTATGATCGACTCAGGGGCAAGTGGAAATTTTATGGATGTCTCCTTTGCTCTGAAACAGGGAATACGTTCAGTGAAGAAGGCTACTCCAGTACAGATGGAAACTGTGGATGGCTCCCTGCTGACCTCTGGACCAGTGGATCAGGAAACAGAGCCTTTGAGGGTTCTTATGGGTAAAGATCATCAAGAGAAACTGTCCTTTATGCTTATCTCTTCTCCCCACTTTCCCATTATTCTAGGGCTACCATGGCTGCAGGCTCAGAATCCTACCATTAACTGGGAGACCAAGGAATTACACTTTCCAGAGAAACAGATGAGTCCAAAAGTTTCAGCTTGCTCTGTTCCTAAAGGAATCATGTCAGTCCCTGAACTACCAGCTGTATACCAGGACTATGTGGATTTATGTGACAAGAAGAACGCTGACCAGCTTCCTCCTCACCGTCCATATGATTGTCCAATTGAATTATTGCCTGGAGCAGAGATACCTTTTGGTAAGATCTACCCCTGGCGGGGCCCGAGCTAAAGGCTTTAAAGGATTACATAGATGAAAATCTAGCCAAGGGCTTCATACGCCCCTCTTCATCTCCTGCAGGTGCACCCATCTTCTTTGTAAAGAAGAAAGATGGATCTCTGAGACCATGCGTAGACTATAGGGAACTCAATAAGGTTACTATTAGAAACCGTTATCCATTGCCTTTAATCCCTGAGTTATTGGAGAGAGTGCGACATGCCAAAATTTTTTCTAAACTAGATCTTCGTGGGGCCTATAACTTGGTCCGTATTAGACCTGGGGATGAATGGAAGACTGCATTCAGGTCACGCTATGGACACTTTGAATATCTAGTTATGCCTTTTGGTCTGAGTACCGCCCCAGCCACTTTCCAACACTTGGTGAATGACATCTTCAGGGATCTCCTAGATACATTCGTGGTAATTTATTTGGATGATATTCTAATTTTTTCTAACTCCACAGAGGAACATCATGGACATGTGAGAATGGTCTTGGAACGTCTAAGACAAAATCATCTTTACATCAAACTTGAAAAGTGTGAATTCCATAGGACCGAAATTCAATTTCTGGGGTATGTACTGTCTACACAAGGAATTAGTATGGATGGAAGCAAAACCCAAGCCATCAAGGATTGGCCAAGTCCTAGAAATGTGAAGGAGGTACAGCGCTTCATCGGGTTTGCCAACTTCTATAGACGTTTCATTAGAAATTTCTCTGAGGTAGTGTCACCTATCACTCAACTTACCCGGAAAGAGTCTAGGTTTTCCTGGACTCCCCAAGCCCAGGAAGCATTTTCCCGTCTAAAAGATAAATTTACCACTGCACCTATCCTAGTACATCCCAACCCCGAGCTTGCCTTCATAATAGAGGTGGATGCTTCAGACTGTGCCGTTGGAGCTATACTCTCTCAGAGAACAGGTGAGAAGAATGTCTTGCATCCCTGTGCCTTCTTTTCCCAGCAGTTGTCTTCGGCTGAGAGGAACTACGATGTGGGCAATAGAGAGTTGTTGGCCATTATTGCCGCCTTCAAAGAATGGAGACACCTTCTTCAGGGAGCTGCACAGCAAATAGTCGTCCTGACAGACCATCGTAACCTTGAATTTATCAGGTCGGCTAAGTGCCTGACTCCTCGCCAGGCTCGCTGGAATCTTTTCTTAAACCAATTTAATTTTATCATCTCTTATAGACCAGGATCGCGCAATGGAAAGGCTGATGCACTCTCTAGGATTTACTCAGCAGAGACACGTCCAATTACTCCTCCTAAGACTATTCTTCCTGACTCTAGATTCCTAGGAGTAATTCATAATCAAGACCTACTTAAGGACATCAAGGAAGCATACCATGCGGATTCCTTTTTGGCACAACCCCCAAGGGACGTAAGTCTTGTCTTTAAGAATGGTGTGTGGATTCAGGGACAACGTCTGTATATTCCTGAAACAGTCAGATTAAGAGTATTGCAACTCATTCACGATTCCAAGATAGCTGGGCATAGAGGAATTCTAAAGACACAGGAATTTCTTTCTCGTTTCTTTTGGTGGCCCACTTGCAGGAAGGATGTTTTGAATTATGTCACTTCATGTGAGGTCTGTGCAAGATGCAAAACACCTCGCTCCTCACCAACTGGTCTGTTACAGCCTCTTCCCACCCCGTCCCGCCTGTGGGGATCCATTTCTATGGACTTCATTGTGGAGTTACCAACCTCTCAGGGGAAGAACACCATTCTAGTGGTGGTTGACCGTCTAACAAAGGCAGCTCATTTTATCCCTTGTGTCGGCTTACCCACTGCAAAACAGACATCAGATTTGATGATTAAAGATGTGTTTCGCTTACATGGAGTACCGGATGAGGTTATTTCGGATCGAGGGGTGCAATTCACTTCTAGGTTTTGGCAAAATTTCTGTGCAGCATTGGACATTAAAGTAAACCTTTCTTCTGCTTTTCATCCCCAGACTAATGGACAGACCGAACGAACCAATCAAACCCTGGAGCAGTATCTCCGCTGCTTTATCTGCCACCTACAGGATGATTGGGTGGATCTACTTCCATTAGCTGAGTTCTCGTATAACAACTCTCAGACTGCCTCCACTAAACAGTCTCCTTTTTACTCTAATCTAGGTTATCATCCTAACATTCTACCACGATTTCCCATAGAAACGCCTTTACCAGCAGTGGCTGAAAGAATCACGTCTTTACAGAAGAATATGGATCTTCTAAAGGAAAATCTGGAATCAGCTCAAGAAAGGTACAAGAAAGCAGCAGATAAATTTCGTAAACCTGCACCAGCTTTCAAGGTAGGAGACTTGGTCTGGCTGTCAACCAGAAATCTTAAGTTAAGGATTCCATCGTCTAAGTTGGGACATAAGTACATTGGACCCTATAAAATCAGTAAAATTATAAGTGCCGTTGCTTGTCGTCTTCAACTGCCCAGAACTATGAGAATCCACCCTGTCTTTCATGTATCCCTACTAAAGGCTGCGACACCCAATACGTTTCCTGGACGTTCCTCTCCTTGCCCTGACCCAGTGCTAGTCGATGGTCAGGAAGAATTTGTGGTGGAAAGGATTTTAGATTCCAGGTTGTATAGAAATCAGTTACAATATCTGATTAAATGGCAGGGCTACCCAGTGGAGGACAACTCATGGGAACCGGTCAATAACGTTAATGCTCCTCGCTTGCTCCGTCAGTTTCATCAGAGGTACCCACACAAGCCTGGTCTGAGGTCATCCGGAGGTTGTCCTTAAGGGGGGAGTAATGTAAGGTTCTATGTATATATTCCTGAAACTCAGTTTGTTCGTCAGCCATTTTACTTTCTGTCTTGCTGCAGCTATCTTGCCCTCAGTCAAAATGGAGTTTCCAGCTTGCATGTTCCCGCCCTGATTCTCTCCTTTGCTTCTTAAGCAGCCACAGCTGAGCAATCAGTGCTTCAGAATCTAGCCTGCAGTGAACCTGTGACTTGACTCCTGTAAGCCTTGGACCTTGTACTCCAGCTATTCCTACTGAGGAACTCTGAAGCACTTGTGGACTCTGAACCCTGCTCTTTGAAAGACCCACGTTTGCATGGACTTACGGTAACAGAGAAGAAGATCCTGAATCTGTATTGGAGAGTGATTGCTGAGCTTGGATTACTCTGGCCTGCTGTGTCTCCTGTTTCTGTGTCTGCAAACTGTGTGACTATTTCTGCCAACTTGTATGAAGTAATACAGGACTTTTCTATATCAAACCTGTGACTCCTGTGTTTTCATCGCACCCAAGCACAAGACGCTATATGAACTGTACTACATACATTACAGCTGGTCAGATGTCGTTCCCCCCCGGTATAATGCAATATTCCAAAAAGATAACTGAAGATTTACAAAATTGCAGTTTATCCTTTAACGCTTTACAACCAGCTTGGTACAGAAACAACATAAGTAATATTGTTGCAATACGACACTGTTTCCTGGAGGGGGCACAAATCAGTAAATCATCAACATATTATAAAAATAACATTGGCAAAATCAATAACTGTAAACTAAGCAGCATCCTGAGATATCTGGAACAAAAGTGTATATTATATATATATATATATATATATATATATATATATTGTACCAGCCAATACATAGAGGGTTAAATCTCGTAGCCGAAGGGGGAAGCTGAAGGTTGGAATTTGTACTGTCAAGGCCATTGATAAGGAACCTTACTCTTAGCTGCAGAGATGCCGAAGGTGGGGGCTAGGTTTTAACTAAAATATCCCTTGTTACCAGTTTCTGCATCTGCTGAGCAATAGCCGTCTCTTGAGTTGAATTAAGAGAATACTGTCTCTGTTGGGGCAGAATTGCACCTGGCTTTAATTTGACCATGACTGGCTGCACCCTTAATCTGCCCACATCTGTTTTATCTGAAGCCCAGAAATCATGCGGTATCACACCTTCTAACATTGAAGGAAATTCATTTGTGTCCTTTGTACTAGCAACGTCTAGCAACATGATTTTACAAAGAGTGCTCTGCTTCAGTCCTGGTGTCATAGTGACAGTTCCATCAGGATAATACTCAATATGTGCTTGCAATTGTGACAACACATCACATCCTAAAAGATTACATTGACCCCGTGGTGATACCATTAACTGTGTGTGTACAGTGGTTCCTTGAATTTGCAGGGGAATCTTTTTAGTGACGGGGAGCTGGAGAGTTGTAAGGAGTTGCTATAACATGGTGGGAGAAATCACTTTTCCCAAATGGCCAGTCCTCTTCTGTAATTACTGAATTGTCTGCCCCCGTGTCCACTTGGAACTCAACCTCATGTCCCCCTGGTATATTCACCTGTACTGTGCAATTAGGAATGGGGGGTAAGGAGACAAGGGGTTCATGTGCAAGCTACCATTATCCTATGGGAGAGCCTCTAATTGGTCTTGGGGCCTCTTGCAGGCGAGTCATTTGCATATGGATTAGTTGGACAGGCTGGATATGGGTTAGTTCTGCAATCCCTCCTGAAATGTCCTGGTTTCTTGCACCCGTAGCACAATTTCTGCCCATCTCCTGGCACACGTCTCCTCTCCCTGTTGTTTGCAGGATGAGTACCTACAGCATGTATCCTTGCTCCTCTTTTTGCCTGCGCTAAATCATGTTGTGCCCCTGTGCTTTTCTGGCTAGATACTCTGCTTTTACTGATCTCCAATCCGGTCTACTTACTTTCAGTTTTTCCTTGTCACTTATTTTTTTTTAACCCATTCATATAAAACTTGCTAGAACTCTCTCACTAGTCTTGTTTTCTTTGACAAAACCCATTTCCACCCAAGTTTTTCTTAGAGTCCAGAAATAATCTTTTGGCTCTTTCCTGAACTCTGTCTTCTAGTGTAACTTCCTTTCTCTGCCTGTCTATTTGCTTCTCACATACTCTGACCTTCGATTCTTACGTACTGTGTCTATTCCAAAAACATATTCAACAAATTTGACTAAAAATCTGAAAACTGCTGCACTCTTTCCTGTGCATCCTCACGAATACCCGACGGGAGGGGCTGGTCAAACCACTGCGTAGTTTGTGTGTCCTCTCTCCCTCAGCCTGCAGTTTGCTTATCTGTAGAGTGACCTTGGTCTAAAGCAAAATGCCATCTCGCTGCTGCCAGCACTTCCCTCTCCCTTATATCTTTGCTTGCTGTCACTGACTTCTGCATTTTCAGATCCGTTTCTACAAATATAACACTTGTATATCTCATTTATCAATCTATTGTATCTAGCTTCATCTGCCAATTTTTTTTTCTTCTGTGTTCTATCCCACATCTGATCAATTATAACAGTGTGCATTCCCTGGGCGGGTGACATAGAGATAAAATATCCCTTTTCCCCTGAGTCTGGTGCGTTGATCCCTTGAAATCATTCCTATCACAGTTAAATATTTGATAGAAATCGAACTTAAAGATAACCACAGGGGTTGTAGTATTAACCCAGAAGGTGGGCATGCTGGCACTACTAGAGATCAGGATATAGCTCAAAAGGATATGTAACGGAAGATTCATGACTGGTGGCTAATCTTGTCCTTCTTGTAGTGGGAGGCGTGAATCCAGGTGCTCTTGCCCTCGAGCTTCGGGCAGTAGGGGTGGACAGGACCACAGTGTAGGGACCCTCAAATCTGGGCTGGAGACAGTCTCTTCCCATAAATTTTTTATGTATACAAGGTCATCAGGCGAGAAATCGTGCACTGTGTCACCTGTAAATTCTGGGAGAGAAGCAGACACTGTAGAGTGGGTGTTAGTTAACTCTTTAGACAAAGCAATCACAAATTTTACTACTTTATCATTAGTTTCAAATAGCTCCTGGTGCCTAATTTTTCCTCTCCTGGGAGGGGCACCCACTGGGAACAGAGGTAGTGCAGTAGCTTCCGGATTAGGAACAGAAGCAGGGGCCGAAGGACCAAGTCCTGGGACAGGGGTCTCAGCGACGGGAACTAAAACTTTTTTTTTTTTTTCTTCTTCGGCTGTCCGGGTGGTTCTGGGTGTCCCAAGATGGCTGCTGGGTGTCCCAAGATGGCCGCTGGGGAAAGTGGAAAGGGCGTTGTCTGGGGCGTCCCACTGTTGGGAATGGGAGGGGCATTGGGCTGGGCATTACACCAGGGGCGACCCGTCCCACAGACACGGCAGGTCTCTGCCCAGGGCGGATTCTGTTCATCACACACATGATAAGTCCAACCTCCCTTTGTTCTGAGATCGGTGCCATTATAGGGCGGTGGCTGGGGCTTGCAGCCATTTTAGTTATATCAACAAGATCATATGCAGAGCATTTTACATATCCGAACAAAGGCTCAGCACCTTCTGAACCTCCTACATCATTTACTTCCTTTCAGTCCTGAACTTTCAAATCATTTGCTACTTTGAGATGTGCCTGAGCCTGATGCAGGAGTCCCTCATCACATAACTTTCCCTTCTTTTGTGCTACATAATCCTTCCACACTGAAGGCTGAAATCTGCCCGTAGTAGGCAAATCCATCATCTTATATAAACTTCTCACATTTGTAACAGCCTTCGTGCCCTCCCGCAACTTCATTAACTCACAGACTCCCACAGCACCACCCTCTAACTTGTGGGGTTTTTCTAATTTAAACATGCGCATCATGATGTTAACAGAGTGTAATGATCTGTCGCGACTCAGACCACCGGCGTCACTTGCAGGTCACCACCCGTCAATACAGAGTCCCCGCTCCATGTGTTGACAAGACAAAGAGTCCCTGCTCAATTTGTCCCTTCCCTAACTGTGGATGGTGACTTTACAGCACAGTTCGCCGCGACACCCTTCACAGCACAGAGTCCCCGCTCCATGTGCCGACACCTGGGCTTCTCCTAATGAGACTTCCCAGGTTAGACAAAGAGTACTCCTCAATTTGTCACTTCTCAGACGAAAAGACCTCCTCAATTCGCCACTGATAAGACAGAGAGCCCTACTCAATCTGTCACTGATTAAGATAGAGAGCCCTACTCAATCTATCTCTAATAAGATTATCATGTGCGTCTTTTACCCCACTCAACACTTCAAAAATCTAAAATTTGTCCCAACTTTGTTCTAACAGTCGCGGGAGGCAATTTATCTACATAAAGGTACAGTGACTGGAGGAGGAGGAACGTGGTGTTTTGACTCAAGCACATGCAGACATGCAACGTCACTCGGTCTCACTTGCTGGTTCGTGGCGTGGGATTGCCCTCGGTCTCACCACTCAACCGGTCACCCACCCAGACCCAAAAAGACAATACAGCTTAAGCCAACAATGACTGATACACAGGCAAGTGGGACGCATATAAAGTATATGATCCCAACTTACCGTGTTCAACGGAGGCTGCAGTCCTCGCACTCAGTCACCGCGGGCACCACCGCAAAGTCCTCGGGACGGGTCCGGACGGGCGGCAATCCACTGCCCCACGTTGCTAGGCGCCAATTGTCGGGGTCGTAACGACAAACCACTCATCCTCCAGTCACGCCAAATTGGATTATAAGCATGGGTTAACCGTTTAAAGAATGAGTCAGACAATAGGCTGGTTCAAACTTCAGAGCATGCTCTTAAAATGGTGTTAACAGGCGACCATCCTCAGCAAGTTCTAAACTTTATTTTCACATACATAAGATTACATGCACAGGACATTAGGGTGGAGTAAGGGAGGGATTGGGGGAAGGAGGTATGCTGAACATGTCCTTATATGTACACGTCCAGCATCTGGTCATCCTAATTGGTCCTTAGATCTTCTTCTAAGTCCTCCTTTATCGTGTTGTCATCCTTAGTTTCATTTCTTGAGAAACGATTCTGTTCTTCTTGTGTATCATGTGGTTCCTCAATTCCCCAAAGGTGGGGGCATTTTAGTGAATTCAGTTCAAGTTATTAGATAGTTAGTGTAATACAGTGATAGGACACAAGGTGGAGACAGACACCAGCTGATACTGACATTATCTTAAAATAAATTTCAATCTGATGAAGGGACCTGAGTAGTCTCGAAAGCTTGCAATTCGTTACCATCTTTTCAGTTAGCCATTAAAAGGTATCAACCACTGAGGACTCTCAAGTATAAATATCTTTCAATCTGAATAATACTCATTTAAGGGAAACTTCGTGTTTATCTTGACATATCAAAATAACAAGACAATATATAAACATATAAATATTAAAATATAGAAGTAAAAAATTATATTTTACCTTGACACTGGATGAAAACCTCTTCCAGAGTGCTCTGGACCTAAGACTTGGCCGAAGGTTCACGTTCCAACAAGACAATGACCCTAAGCACGCAGCTAAAATAACAAAGGAGTGGCCTTAGAATAACTCTGTGACCATTCTTGACTGGCCCAGCCAGAGGCCTAACCTAAGCCCAATTGAGCATCTCTGGACAGACCTGAAAATGGCTGTCCACCAACGTTCACCATCCAACCTGACGGAACTGGAGAGGATCTGCAAGGAAGAATGGCAGAGGATCCCCAAATCAAGGTGTGAAAAATTTGTTGCATCATTCCCAAGAAGACTCATGGCTGTACTAGCTCAAAAGGTGCTTCTACTCAATACTGAGCAAAGGGTCAGTTTTTCTTTTTTAATAAATTAGCAAAAATTTCTACATTTCTGTTTTTTTTCAGTAAAGATGGGGTGCAGAGTGTACATTAATGAGAAAAAAAATTAACTTTTTTGAATTTACCAAATGACTGCAATGAAACAGAGTGAAAAATTTAAAGGGGTCTGAATACTTTCCGTACCCACTGTAGATTATGTTTTACTTGATAAGGACAGTTGAAGAGGAAACCATCCAGTCACCAGTTGGTCTCATCTGATTAATAAGACACTACAATTATTAAAATGTGACATTTTTCCTGTCATTTGCTTCAACTGTCCTGATCATGTATACCAGAGAAGTGCATGTCATCTTTTGTTCATATAATTGTAAAGTATTCTATGGAAATGGTGAACTATTTAGAATTGTTAAATAGATTCTACTCACTGATGTTTATTCATCATTGCATGCAAGGTTTCCTTATCGTTATCATTTAATGTTCTAAATTGCTTTCCCTTTCAGACTTGTGACTTAACTTTTACTGTAACTTTTCTTGTACATTTCATCAATAAAATAATTTTATAAAATATGAAATGATTACTTCCCTGTGTAATTTCTCTGATGTTTAAGAAAATGCAATTTCTTTGTGAAACATTTTCCTGTTCTCAATGTGAAAAATGGCTTCTCTGTGCATATTTTGATTCATAACAAGAGCGGATTTACAGGAACAATTCTCACATTCTGAACATGAAAATGGATTATACTGTGAGAATTCTCAGATATGCAGAAAGATTTGACTTTGTGGTAAAACATTCTCCACGTTCTGAACATGAAAAAGGCTTCTCCCCTGTGTACTTTTATGCTTTTTATGCCTAATGAGACTTCCTTTTTGAGTAAAACATTTCCCACATTTGTGACATGAACATGGCTTCTCCCCTGTATGAATTTACTTATGTGCAACAAGATTTGTTTTGTAAGCAAAACATTTCCCACATTCTGGACTTCAAAATGGCTTCTCCTCTGTGTGATCTCTGTTGTGTTTTACAAGACTTCTTTTACATGCAAAACATTTTCCACATTCTGAACATGAAAATGGCTTCTCCCCCGTGTGAATTCTCTGATGAAACAAAAGACTTTCTTTCTTGGCAAAACATTTCCCACATTCTGCACATGAAAATGGTTTCTCCCCTGTGTGAGTTCTCTGATGTAGAATAAGGTTTGTTTTTATAGTAAAACATTTCCCACATTCTGAACATGAAAACGGCTTCTCCCCTGTGTGAGTTCTCTTATGTCTAACAAGATCTCCTGGTTGAGTAAAACATTTCCCACATTCTGAACATGAAAATGGCTTCTCCCCTGTGTGAACTCTCTGATGTACATTAAGATTTTCTTTCTTGGTAAAACATTTCCCACATTCTGCACATGAAAATGGCTTCTCCCCTGTGTGAGTTCTCTTATGTCTAACAAGATCTCCTGGTTGAGTAAAACATTTCCCACATTCTGAACATGAAAATGGCTTCTCCCCTGTGTGAATTCTCTGATGTACAGTAAGATTTCTTTTCTTGGTAAAACATTTCCCACATTCTGCACATGAAAACGGCTTGTCCCCTGTGTGAATTCTCTGATGTACAGTAAGATTTCTTTTCTTGGTAAAACATTTCCCACATTCTGCACATGAAAATGGCTTTTCCCCTGTATGAACTCTCTGATGTGCAATAAGATTTCTTTTCTTGGTAAAACATTTCCCACATTCTGCACATGAAAGTGACTTTTCCCCTGTGTGAATTCTCTGATGTACAGTAAGATTTCTTTTCTTGGTAAAACATTTCCCACATTCTGCAAATGAAAATGGCTTCTCCCCTGTGTGAATTCTCTGATGTGCAATAAGATTTCTTTTCTTGGTAAAACATTTCCCACATTCTGAACATGAAAGTGGCTTCTTCCCTGTATGAGCTTTTTTATGTTCAGCATCCCTTTTGTTGTTTTTAGTTTGCTTATCAGTCTGTAATATATCAGAAGATGGAACCTGCTGATAAGGAATTGATGATAGATTTCTCCTGTGACGGGCTAGCGGTCTATCTCGAATAATGTCATGCTCTTCATTTATATATGGTGTGGTACCAAAATCAGCTGCTTCAAAATCAGTAAATGTCAGATGTCCCTCTGACGCACAGTCATCTGCCAAGGAAAAAAAATATACAGTATTTTTTTTTTTTTTATAAATGCTGCCTTGTGAACAAATCATAGTAAAAATCAATTACTAGCGGACGTCAAAGCAAGGACTAAGATTATGATATTAAACTAAAAGGTTGTGCTCTTTCAATTTTTAATTTCTCTTCTAATGCTAGCTGGCATAGATGTAATGGTAAAATGAAATCAAAATCCATAAAGTCATCTTGTAAGAGGGGACACGTCATCTTCATATTGAGCATTGAAACATGGCGTAATTATAACATGGGAAGGGAAAAAGAGCGTTCACTTCATTCCAATCTGATACAGAGCAGACAAGAAGTCTTTACCAGAGGCTGGCAGGCAACTAATCTTTCACATCCGGAGGTACATTAACATTTACAGACAGACAATACTCATTGTGACACAATCTTGAGAACTGTTTGTATGAAGCCCTTTCACCTCACAGTTACAAGTTTCTAAATGGTTGTTGTTTTTTTTATTGAAAAACATTAAGGTTTACTTAACCTCTGTTTGTTGTGATTTTATCTAAATCCATGTGGGCTTTTCTCATCGTTTGATGCTCGTATGGTATCTCGGTTCATCCTATCTTGATAGCTGGCCACTTGAAGGGCAGGGTGAAACGAGAGTTACACATAGTGCAAATCACTATATAAGGCCAGAGAAACATGACTAAGACAAAGCAAAAACTGGGGTACCTGTACGTGTACAGTGTGGTGATACCTGCATAATTGGGGACGCCCGTGCAGTGTTGTGAATTTTCCAGGGGTTCTCGGTCTTGGTGTTGCTTCTCATTCCAGACGGATGATGTTTTAAAAGCCTCTTGGTGATGGATGATGTGAGTATATGTACTTAATCATTATATATGTCTTTAATCTTTATATGTACTTAACCTTTGTATCTTAAAATATACAAAAGTGTACTCAATCATACTATTTAATCATACTATTCCTTTAATTTTGTACTTTAAAATAAAATTGCGTTATATCGCAAGTAGTAGCCTTCTTTAAAGCTGTATCCGAACCTTAGTGTTAAAACTTGCCAATACATAATTTGGCGTAGTCGGCAGGATAAGCAGAAGGCTCAGAAGTTTTTATTAATGTTAACAGTACTCTGTGTGATATTGCGTAAAACATGCCTCTCTTTAAGAAAAAGGTGGCTATAAGTGAGTCTATTGAGATTCCAGAGTGGGAACAGGCTCCCTTCATATTTTGGCAACCAAGTGGTTGCACAGCGCTGGCTTGGGTGAATCATGGGACAAATGTTTGAAGGATGCTAAACCTGTTGATGTGGTTGCATGCTTACAGAAAGTGTAAGTGGAGAAAGGTAAAGAGTTGGGCGCTGTTGGTAGGGGTGGATGGATATTGTCTGCATATAGAAAACAGCATAAGGAAAGAATATGTATGTTAACAAAAGTACAGGAATTGGAAAAACAGTTGTGTGAGGCCCAGAATGCACTGGTTATAGCACAATGTCGGAATAAGTTCTTAATGAACAGATGTGATGGATTTCAGCATGTTGCAGAAAAGGCTGCCATACGTGTTGCAGAGTATAAGCACAGTAGGAGGCGAGGGAAGGTGAATAAAAAGAAAGTAGCTTTGGCCATAGCCAAAGCAGGGGTTAGAGTGGAACCCTGATCAGTGGGATGGTGATGTGTGGAATTCAGCTGACTCCGAAAACATAACTGATCCCGAGTCTGAGGATTAACATTTCCATGGGAAGAGGGAAAATTGATCCTCCTCTTAACCCAGTGAAAGTTCATCCTATATATTGGAGACGGACTGCGAGAATGCAGTAGCTGATTACAGTAAGAAGGAGCTTAATGACCTTCATGATCGTTTTTCTCAACAGTCAAATGAATCCCTGGTAGCTTGAGCAGTCAGATTAAGGGAGATGGGGGCTCATGGAGTACTGGTGGACACTTGTGATGGCCCAAAATTTTTCCAACTCAGTCATGAGCCTGTAGTGAAGGGCATTCCGCACCTTGATAATCCAGCAACCACATGTGGTATGTAGTATGCTTGACGTTGTGGCTATGGAATTGCAGAATAAATACCCATCTGAGGCGGACTGCCAGCCAAATGAAAAACCATGGTTTACATTGAAAGATTGCACTCAGAGGCTAAAGGAGGAGGTCATGAAAACTGCTATTTCAGCAAACACCTATGATGATTATATGCAAGTTGTTGTAAGTGTATCTGTTGGAAATCGTTTCCTTAGAAATGCCCCTCCAGCTTATAAACATATTATGATGACGCTAATGGTAAATCAGACTGGGAAACCAATCGCTAATACATTGGAGGCAATTCAAGAGTTAAGGGATCTGGGAGATTGGTGTCCCAAACAAAAGGAGTAATTTTCCCTCTGAAAAGTAGCATTACGATGTCAAAAGTCATTACAATCCTTGATCCTGTATTACCCGGAAATATAGGTTTAGGGCCTTAATAAAGGATGGCGTCCACAGGGATAAAATAGATGGGATTGGTACTGATGACAAGTGGAAATTGTATCAAAAGAGGAATTAATAAAAAACCAGGAGTTTCACATAATAAAAAGGTTACAGTAAAAGATTCTGAATCTCCACAGCAGGGGCGAGACAGGACACGGGGAGAGAGAGTGCCCACTCCCTTTTCGTCTCCCGTCAAAGCCCACACTACCAGGGATGGAGAATCTTTAAGCTGAAGTGAATTCCTTGATAGAGGAATTCAAAGCCCAACTGAAGGGGCTATCATATTATCCTTCAACTGAAATGGAAAATAAAGGGGGGCAAAAAGATAACGAGTTATTGACTTGCTGGCCAAGCCCCACAAATGGATAGATGTCCCCACATAGATTTGGTGATTAACTAAAAAATAAAAACATCCAACATGTTAATGCTTTGATGGATATAAGGGTGGAGGCCACAGTGGCGCACCTATAATGAGGCAAGTTGAGCCTGTTGTCTCAAGCGGCAGTCAGCTGGTGTGCAGAGAGGGCGGCAAAATCCCTGCACTGCTCTAGTGTATTAGCTCCAGCCTGCAATCAGCATAGGAGACGAGCTGACAGAACAGCACAGAGAGCCTCCCCCTACCCCTGCCTCCTCACTTCTCCAGCCCTGCTCTCACTGCAGCTCCAGACCGCCCACTTCCTCCTGTCTAGCACCGGGCAGAAGGAATTTACCAGCGTCTGATTATCTGAGTGCAGAGAAGCCCAGCGAGCATGGAGCTGTACCTAGGAACAAAGAAGCTAAGAGGCAAGCATTAACAGAATTAAGAAGTAAAAAAAGCTATGTCCATTCTGCTCCCAGCCACTAACTCAAGAAAATCACCACTCCTGTGGTGAACTATAACTCCCAGCATGCCATAGAAGCTGCTGTACATGCTGGGAGTTATAGTTCTCCTCAAAGGCATAAGGATAATAGTCAACCATGTGACATAAATGGCACCTTTTAAAGGGAATCTGATGGCTGATACACGCTGCTCGATCCACAGGCGGCATTTATCAGACATGGGCAGTATGATCTCAGCCAGGTGTATTTCACTCTGAAATGCCGCTGCGTTTCAGGGTAAAACATTCTTTAAAAGTCACCGAGGACTAAGGCCACACAGGCGGGTCCCTGGTGGCTTCTCCCCATATCTTCCTGCGTGCGTGTCCAGCAACAGACCAGTCATTGGCGGCAGAAGGGGAGAATTCAGACATGTTTTTCTCTGTGACGCTGCAGCATTTCAGAGACAAACGTACCTGGCTGAGATTGTACAGCCGGTGCCGGACACGTGCTGCCCATGGGTCACACAGCAGGTATCAGCGATCAGGGTCACACAGCAGGTATCAGCGGTCGGGGTCACTTTACCAGTATGTGTAGACGTTCGGTATTAGGCAGCGCTTTGGACACAGCACATGTCCGCTCCGTCTGCTGCCGACTTCTGAACGCAGGCGATTCCTCATGTGTTCATTGAACAGCGCGGAATCACCGCGTCCTATACATTGTACGGGGACATTTATCCTGCTGAGATTAGCGTCTCCACAAGATAAATAGACATGGTGGGGTTTGGAAAGACACGTCGCATGTCCGGATACGCAGGTGTTCTGCAGGCATCTGTGCACACATAGTGGAGATGGGATTTCATGAAATCCCATCCGCTATGCTGTAACATCTGGACACTGCGGGTTGGATGCTGTGGATGTACGCAGCATCCATCCCACAGCGATTACTGACCGTGGAAACGTACCCTAAAGTGTTTGTTCAGCGTTGCTTACTTCAGCATTGGGAGGCGAACAGCGTTGAAGACATAGTCTGCAGATACCTGACAGGACAGATGCATGAATGGCAGCCATCATGGACATGTCTTGGTAAATATGGTTTTACACAAGATATCAGCACCACTAACTTCCAATGTATAAACAAATGATGATGCAGAAACCCTTTAACCCAGGGTGTGGGCATCTAATTTTCCAGAGGGGCCACATAAGAGACCGTGACTGTTGTTGAGGGCCGAACCAATAGGCTGAAATTAATTCTACTCAATATTAATATCAATATAATTATTGATAATTTATTAATATTAATTGTATCACTTAATATTGAGCAGAATTAAGTATGCTGACATCCCCTATATATCGTTTGAACCAGAGTACATCCACGTCTACTATCGTATGAGCCCCCAACAGCCCCTTATATGCAGCATGAGCTTCACACAGCCTCCCTATATATACTGCATGAGCCCCACACAGCCTCCCTATATATACTGCATGAGCCCACACAGCCTCATATATATATACTGCATGAGCCCCATAGTCTCCCTATAAATACTGCATGAGCCCCACACAGCCTCCCTACATACACTGCATGAGCCCCACACAGCCTCCCTATATACTGCATGAGACCCACATAGTCTCCCTATATATACTGCATGAGCCCCACACAGCCTCCCTATATATACTGCATGAGCCCCACACAGCCTCCCTATATAAACTGCATGAGCCCACACAGCCTCCCTATATATACACTGCATGAGCCCCACACAGCCTCCCTATATACTGCATGAGCCCACATGTCTCCCTATATATACTGCATGAGCCCACTCACTCCTATATATACTGCATGAGCCCCACACAGCCTCCCTATATAAACTGCATGAGCCCCACACAGCCTCCCTATATATACACTGCATGAGCCCACACAGCCTCCCTACATACACTGCATGAGTCCCACACAGCCTCCTATATACTGCATGAGCCCCACACAGCCTCCTATATACTGCATGAGACCCACACAGCCTCCTCATATATGCATGGCCAACAGCCTCCTATATACACTGCATGAGCCCACACAGCCTCCCATATACTGCATGAGTCCCACACGCCTCCTATATATACTGCATGGCCCACACAACCTCCCTATATATTGCATGAGTCCCACACAGCTCCCTATTACATGCATGAGCCCACACAGCCTCCCTATATATTGCATGGTCCACACAGCCTCCCTATATATACTGCTTGAGCCCCACACAGCCTCCTATATACTGAATAGGCCACACAGCCTCTCATATACTGCATGAGCCCACACAGCCTCCCTATATACTGCATGAGGCCAACACAGCCTCCCTATAACTGCATGAGCCCCACACAGCCTCCCTTATATACTGATGAGCCCCACACAGCCTCCCTATTACACTGCATGAGCCCACACACTCCCTATATATACTGCATGAGCCCACACAGCCTCCCTATATATACTGAATAAGGCCCACACAGCCTCCTCATATACTGCATGAGCCAACACAGCCTCCCTATATACTGCATGAGGCCAACACAGCCTCCCTATATACTGCATGAGCCCCACACAGCCTCCCTATATACTGCATGAGCCCCACACAGCCTCCCTATATACACACTGCATGAGCCCACACAGCCTCCCTATATACTGCATGAGGCCAACACAGCCTCCCTATATACTGCATGAACCCACATAGCCTTCCTATATACTGCATGAGGCCAATACAGCCTCCTTATATACTGCATGAGCCCACACAGCCTCCTATATACTGCATGAGGCCAACACAGCCTACCTATTATACTGCATGAGCGCCACACAGCTCCCTATATACTGCATGAGGCCAACACAGCCTCCCTATATACTGCATGAACCCACACGCCTTCCTATATACTGCATGAGCCCCAACACGCTCCCTATATACTGCATGAGCCCCACACAGCCTCCCATATACTGCATGAGCCCCACAGCCTCCCTATATATACTGCATGAGCCCCACACAGCCTCCCTATATATACTGCATGAGCCTCACACAGCCTCCCATATACTGTATGAGCCCCACACAGCCTCCTATATACACTGCATGAACCCACACAGCCTCCCTATATATGAACTGCATGAGCCTCACATAGCCTCCCCATATACTGCATGAGCCCCACACAGCCTCCCTATATACTGCATGAGCCCACACAGCCTCCCTATATATACTGCATGAGCCCCACAGCCTCCCTATATATACTGCATGAGCCTCACATAGCCTCCCATATACTGCATGAGCCTCACATAGCCTCCCTATATATACTGCATGAGCCCCACACAGCCTCCCCATATACTGCATGAGCCTCACATAGCCTCCCTATATATACTGCATGAGCCCACACAGCCTCCCTATATACACTGCATGGGCCCCACACAGCCTCCCTATATACTGCATGAGCCCCACACAGCCTCCCTATATACTGCATGAGCCCCACACAGCCTCCCTATATACTGCATGAGCCCTACACAGCCTCCCTATATACTGCATGAGCCCCCACAGCCTCCCTATATATACTGCAAGAGCCCCACAGCCTCCCTATATATACTGCATGAGCCTCACATAGCCTCCCTATATACTGCATGAGCCCCACACAGCCTCCCTATATACTGCATGAGCCCTACACAGCCTCCCTATATACTGCATGAGCCCCCACAGCCTCCCTATATATACTGCAAGAGCCCCACAGCTCTCCTATATATACTGCATGAGCCTCACACAGCCTCCCTATATATACTGCATGAGACCCACACAGCCTCCCTATTATATACTGCATGAGCCCCACACAGCCTCCCTATATATATACTGCATGAGCCCCACACAGCCTCCCTATATATACACTGCATGAGCCCCCACAGCCTCCCTATATATACTGCAAGAGCCCCACAGCCTCCCCATGTACTGCATGAGCCTCACATAGCCTCCCTATATATACTGCATGAGACCCACACAGCCTCCCTATATATACTGCATGAGCCTCACACAGCCTCCCCATATACTTTATGAGACCAACACAACCTCCCTATATATACTGCATGAGCCCCACAGCCTCCTATATACTGCATGAGCCCACACAGCCTCCCTATATACTGCATGAGGCCCACACAGCCTCCCTATATACTGCATGAGGCCAACACAGCCTCCCTATATACTGCATGAGCCCACACAGCCTCCTATATACTGCATGAGGCCCCACACAGCCTCCCTATATACTGCATGAGGCCAACACAGCCTCCCTATATACTGCATGAACCCCACATAGCCTTCCTATATACTGCATGAGGCCAATACAGCCTCCCTATATATACTGCATGAGCCCCACACAGCCTCCCTATATACTGCATGAGGCCAACACAGCCTACCTATATATACTGCATGAGCGCCACACAGCCTCCCTATATACTGCATGAGGCCAACACAGCCTCCCTATATACTGCATGAACCCCACACAGCCTTCCTATATACTGCATGAGCCCCACACAGCCTCCCTATATACTGCATGAGGCCAACACAGCCTCCCTATATATACTGCATGAGCCCCACACAGCCTCCCTATATATACTGCATGAGCCTCACACAGCCTCCCCATATACTGCATGAGCCCCACACAGCCTCCCTATATACTGCATGAGCCCCACACAGCCTCCCTATATACACTGCATGAGCCCCACACAGCCTCTCTATATACACTGCATGAGCCCCACACAGCCTCCCCATATACTGCATGAGTCCCACACAGCCTCCCCATATACTGCATGAGCCCCACACAGCCTCCCCATATACTGCATGAGCCCCACATAGCCTCCCTATATACACTGCATGAGTCCCACACAGCCTCCCCATGTACTGCATGAGTCCCACACAGCCTCCCCATATACTGCATGAGCCCCACATAGCCTCCCCATATACTGCATGAGCCCCACATAGCCTCCCTATATACTGCATGAGCCCCACACAGCCTCCCTATATACTGCATGAGCCACACACAGCTTCCCTATATACTGCATGAGCCCCACAGCTTCCGCTATATATTGCATGAAGCCCACACAGCCTCCCTATATACTGCATGAGCCCCACACAGCCTCCCTATATACTGCATGATCCCCCATACAGCCTCCCTATATACTCCATGATCCCCCACAGCCTCCCACTATACTGCACAATGCCACCACTGCCTCCCTATATACTGCATGAGGCCCCCATAGCCTCCCCATGTTTACCATGTCACCCCCATAGCCTCCCCATGTGCAGCACGACACCCCCATAGCCTCCCCATGCCCACCCAAACATCCCATACACATGAAAAAAAACACATACTAAGCCCACTGGGCTTTTTTATGCAGTGTAAACAGACCTGCGGTGCGTGCTTCAAATTCGCAACATGTCAATTTTTCTTGCAGATATGCTAAATTTTCTGTAGCTATATTTTGCTTCTATGGGAAAAATGTGCAATGTGGCCACTTTGGACCAAGCCGTAGCACTATGGAGAGCGCAGCTTCATCTTCATCATCTATGAGACCCCGCTCTGTGTGTAAAGTAGTAACTTTTCTTGGCGCTGCAACTAAGGCTGGAATCACACGAACGTATAACATCAGATACAAGAGCACTGGATGCGATATGAGTTCTCCCCATCATAGCTGTGTCCCATGAGAGTTTGCCCCATCACAGTTGTGCTCCCTCCCCATGTAATCACTCACGTTTTTCCTGACCGGCGGTTGTTGGGTGGAAGGCCCCCGCTATTAGCTCCGGACAGGCCCGTGTGTAGTGCTTGTGATTGGCTAAACATTTCGGGAGAAGGAGGCTATTGTTGATGCTCAGACTGCAGGTCGCTGCATGTGGTGTGTGGACGGTGCTGCATGGTGGACATCTCTGACTGGTCAGTGCCAGGCAGCCACCACATTGGAGCTGCCCAGAGTTTTGTAGGCGTGTGCCAGAGATAATAGGCTGGCAATCAGTGCCTGCCCCTGTGTGTATGCTATAAAGATGCAGGACTGTGTCTGCCTACAGGGCCACCGCTCTGCAGCCATCATTGTTGTCTGTATGCCTGTGCCAGGCCTGCCATTGCCATTAATGATCCTTGTTCTGGATTCTTCTGTGAGGTTCTTGTATGTGTGTGTGATGGCGCTGACATCCTTGAGTTTGGACAGCTTTTTTTTCTATTTATCTGAGTTAAAATGTCCACTATGGTACTCAGTTTTACAGAATAGATATAAATCTGTATGAACCAGATTAATGTCTACTGATTTTAAAAACTGACTATGGGGCGGCGCCATTTTGCAGTTCGCCTCAGGCAGCAGAGAGGCTAGGTTCACCCCTGGGAGGCCAGTTTCATTTATGCAAATCCAAAACAATTCAGTGGGCGCAAGGTTATAATAACAGGATTAGGAGGAGACAGGTGTGCTTGTGCCGTCTACTACTGCATGGAACAATCCTGTAGTGTGGGGAAAGAGTTGTGGCAAGATATCTGGGTAATTGTACAAAGAATTAAAGTGACTGTTTAATGTTGATGCTTATTGTGCTTCAGGTACACTGGAAAGACTCTTCAACTTAGTAGCAAAGGAACATTCCAAAATATCAGTCGCTGAATCCAGTTCAAAGTCTGATACCACTGAGGGACTGCTTGGATTGTCTCAGTGGGCACACCAGAAATATGGACACCTGGGAGAAAAAGCTACTTACCAATGGGCACAGGCCAGAGGGGTGCCCATCAGGTTAGATTTGATAAAGGATTTGGATCCTCACATTCAATCAATGATGGTGTAAAAATCTGGGGGGCAAAGCTCCTCCTGAACCTGCTGAAGTAATTGTTTGTGGAGCAGATAATGTGCTGATAAAACCCGGGCAAGAGAAGTGGGAACATGTCCCAGCTGACAGATATTATCTCAGAGAATAATATTTTTTTTTTCCTTTACAGTAGATCAAAATCTGGAAATGGTGCATCGTTGCAGCCACAATGTCATGGTCCTTTCAACTTCTGCCACTACCCAAGAGATCATCAGATGAAAAACCGAGAGACCAACCACGGAAAATGGGGCTTTATGGAAAATCAAAACAGAATCTATGGATTTACTTGGCTCAGCTGATGAACACTAGCTATTTTTGTATGACAAAGACAACTACTGCAACCAATATATTAGAAACTTGTCTGGTGGCAGTACCGACCCCTCTACAGTTATGGACAAAGTTGATAGGGGTATCTACGCAAGATAAAGACATAGAAAAAGATGATGTGACTAACTTCACATACCATAGTAATTGTTGCTATAATTTGTGCCTACATTGCTTTGTATTGTTGTATACAGTGTACACTTCCATTATTATCCTTAAACCAATCATCCACTAAAACTGTCCCGTTAGGGTATGGTACCTTATATAAATAATTTATGGCTCAAAATAGCCAAGGGATTGTAGTGTGAATATAAAAATAGCTATTTTGAGTCGATATTGAAATATACAGAATGAATTTAGACCATTACAGAGCAGCATTGCTGGTAATTCATTTACAGACAGATAGACAAAACTCATTGTGACTCAATCTTGGTGTTAAAACTTGGCAATACACATGGCTTCCAGCTACACATAAATTGGCCATTTTATGCTCTAAGCTTTCTCAATTTTTCATACTTCTAAGGCAGTGATGCAATTAATTTTTCATATTGCATGTTTGCAAGCTATGGTGCTACAGTGTGCTTCCTTTTCTGTTTGATTGATACACGGCTGCCATAATTTCTTGGGCCATGCGCTTTCTAGATCCTGCCCACTTAAAGCACAAACTCTGTGCATTGACTTCCCTGTACTCTTTCTACCAGAAAGCTATACAGAAAAAGGAGAAAAGGAGAGAGCGCGAGATCTGCATTAACCAATGGCATTCTCGTAGCTCACTCATCACTCCAAACAATTTAAGGGTCCCGGAACAGGAGGCAGGATGTCGTCCAAAAGGTCTCCTTTAGGGACCGTGGAATCTTTCATCCTGGAGGAGCTGTGCCGACTTGTCCTGGAATACTTGGACCTGCGTGCCCCGCTGGAACGTCCGGAACTCCAATCCTGGTGAGGCTGGCTTCAGGGGTCGCTGAAGCTGCTCTGCCTCTCCATGCTGCTGCTGTGGCTGAGAGCTCTGCTGCTGTGGAGAAGGCTGCTGTGCCTCCATCGCTACACCGATGCCCCTGCCTGGC
Source organism: Oophaga sylvatica (assembly GCA_033576555.1). Classification (NCBI taxonomy): domain Eukaryota; kingdom Metazoa; phylum Chordata; class Amphibia; order Anura; family Dendrobatidae; genus Oophaga; species Oophaga sylvatica. Next base: position 27,734 of record JARQOD010003153.1, on the reverse strand, counting down.
TGGCGCTCCTCCCTTAAGAACTTTGCTCATGGGAGGGGGGGAATCTGTCGGCGTCTCCTGCAGCTTCCAGTATCGCCCCCCAGAAGTTCCCGGGTGCAAAGGTCCCGGCCGCGTCATCAGAGTGCGACTTCCTGTTTCCACCCGCGCTCTGACACCGCACCAGAATGCAGGGCTGATGGCCACCATGTGGTGATAGCGCCAGACTCCCGCACGCTCGTTGGAAGACCCCCCCTTGGGCTCCCACACGGCATTCCAGGACCACTGCCACCGGCTGAAGCAGAGACAGTGCCCTGCCGCCACCGACCGGCCCAGGCCTGGTAACACTTCTTTCTTCTTCTGTGAAGCCGCCATACAGGTAAAGGCTCTGCCCATCAAGGACAGGAAACCACATATGCAGAGAGAGGAGCTGCCCTTTTTATCTTAAAGGTTCCCTGTCCTTGAAGTGCGGATTCCCTCTCTCGTTGGTGCGGTCATGGGTGATAGGAAAATAGAACTTTTTGGTATAAACTCCACTTGCTGTGTTTGGAGGAAGAAGGATGACTACAACCCAAATAACACCGTCCCAACCGTGAAGCATGGTGGGAGAAACATCATACTTTGGGGGTGGTTTTCTGCAAAGGGAACAGGCAACTCCACTGTATTGAAGGGAGGATGGATGGGGTCACGTATTGCAAGATTTTGGCCAACATCCTCCTTCCCTCAGTAAGAGTATTGAAGATGGGTCGTGGCTGCATCTTCCAGCATGACAAACACCTGAAACACACAGCCAGGGCAACTAAGGAGTGGTTATGAAGGAAGTATTTCAAGTTCCTGGAGTGGCCCAACCAGTCACCAGACCTGAACCCAATAAAAAATCTTTGGAGAGAGTTGAAAATAAATGTTGCCCAGTGACAGCCCTGAAACCTGAAAGATCTGGAGAACTTAGTCAAGAACTACAGGAACAGTCTGACTTTGTGTAAAGTCCCTGCTGGCATCACTGCATGGCTTTTCATCCCCCATCAGGCTGACACATCATCTTACTCACCACTCTGGGCCATGCTGTGAGTTCTGTCCTCTGCCTGCTTCATGCTGTGAACATCATGTCCTTGGCTTGCTGTGTGCATACTTCCTGGCTGTATGTTTAGGACAGCGGCGCTTGCACTTCCTGAGTCTTATAGAGACTGTGTGCACACTCCTAATATGTCCCCAGCCTATTGCAAAGAGGTATAGGGTACTTGAGGCATCTCCAACCAAAGGGAGATGCCTGAGCAACAAACTCTCTCAGTCTGTGTTCAGCTACTGAGTTGCCAAGTCCTGTCCTGTTTTTGCTTGTGTCTGTCACCCTGGGGGTTACATACCCAGGCCCGTAGCTGTATTCTTTGTGTCTCGTTTCTGCCACCCTGGGACCTGTATACCTAGGCCTGAATCCTTTGTCCTGAACTTGTTCCCTTGATTGTCCTTGTCTGAACTAAGGTCTGTACCTAAACGTGTTTGTATTCTTGTCTTTAGCATTCCCTGCTCTGCTCGAATCCCGCGGCTCCGCTCCACTCCTGTTCCGCATCCTGCGGCTCCGCTCCACTCCTGTTCCGCATCCTGCGGCTCCGCTCCACTCTGTTCCGCATCCTGCGGCTCCGCTCCACTCCTGTTCCGCATCCTGCGGCTCCGCTCCACTCCTGTTCCGCATCCTGCGGCTCCGCTCCACTCCTGTTCCGCATCCTGCGGCTCCGCTCCACTCCTGTTCCGCATCCTGCGGCTCCGCTCCACTCCTGTTCCGCATCTGCGGCTCCGCTCACTCCTGTTCCGCATCCTGCGGCTCCGCTCCACTCCTGTTCCGCATCCTGCGGCTCCGCTCCACTCCTGTTCCGCATCCTGCGGCTCGCTCGCTCCTGTTCCGCATCCTGCGGCTCTGCTCGCTCCTGTTCTGCGTCCTGCGGCTCTGCTCGCTCCTGTTCTGCGTCCTGCAGTTCTGCTCTACTCCTGATGCGCATCCTGTGCTTCTGCTCGCTCCTGTTCCGCATCCTGCGGCTCTGCTTCGCTCCTGTTCGGCATCCTGCAGCTCAGCTCGCTCTGCACTCTGCTGTTCTTTATCCCTCTAGTCTGAAAAGGTTCCTACCTGTTCCCATATTCCACTCATGCCCATATTCCACTTTTCCCGTATTCCAGCAGTGCTCGCCTGCCTGCCAGAGTGCCAGCCAGAGGGCCAGTCGTGCCAGTCTGTACTCGCCCGCACCTGTCGTTAGTGTTCTGTCCCCCAGTGGGATCAGCTGCTACTGCAAGGCACAGCCTTGGAGTGGTACCTAGCAGCTACCTGCCACACAAGCCTGACCTCACCACTAGAGGCTCCAGTGAACACCAAGGTAGCTGCTTAGTCATGCCCCTCCAGGGTACTCTGGTTTGTGGCACAGTGGGGCCACAATCCTCGCTTGCGCCATCCAGTCTGGGCACGAGCTTTACACTTTGGTAACTGTGAACACTGGTTTCTGTACCAAATATTAAGTTCTGTTTTTCTATTGTATCAAACACTTATTTCATGCAATAAAATACAATTTAATTATTTAAAAATCATAGAATGTGATTTTCTGGTTCTTATTTTCAGATTCGCTCACAGTTGAAACCGTTCCAATATCTTGGAGTGATGAGTTCTGGAGTAGTTGTGTGTGTTCAGATGTGGGATGCTGCATCTCCCATGGATTTCTCTGCCTGGGGAACATGAGACGCTGCGTTCTCCGATTGCCAGGCAACGCAGGACATTGCTGTGTACTCACCTGGTTTTTGACTAGGCAACAGCCGCATCACCAGACGCAACCTGCCAGACAACAGTGGGCTCTTCCAAAATCCCCCTTCCATCTCTGGGAGCTGGGTGAAGAGTATTCCCAGTCCTCAAGGGCCGACTTAGCTGAGCAGCTTACTCCTATGCTGGATTGGTGCCAGTCTTGCTGGGTCTTTCTGCATAGCACATAACACAAATGACCTGGATGTGACAATATCCCAATACAACTAATAAAGTTTTCTGAAGCAGCAGTTGATGTCATCAAGCGCCTATGTCAACAGATATGGACAACTGGTAAAAGGAACAAGGACTGGACAAGATCTGCGCCTATTCCGAAGAAGGGAAGATGCTACCAACAGTGGAAACTATAGGACTATTGCGCTCACACCTCATGCCAGCAGAATACTGCTGAAGATCCTACAAAGATGGATACAACCTTACATTGATAAAGCACGGCCAGAGAAACAAGCAGAATTCAGAACAGGCAGAGTAACTAGAGATGTAATTGCTAACATTAGATGGATAATGGAAAAGGCCAAAGAATACAAGGAGATCTATTTTTGCTTCAATGACTACACCAAAACCTTTGATTGTGTTCATCATCAGAAACTTTGGAATACCATGAAGGATATGGGTGTGCCAAACCATCTGATGAGCCTCATTAGGAACCTTTACATCGACCAAGAAGCAACAGCTTTAAATGGAACACAGCAGCATGACATTCTAAGTAGAGCAAGGCATCAGACAAGGCTGCATCATGACACCACTTCTCCTTAATTTATACGCATGAGCTATTTTCAGGAAGGCTGGACTTACCAAAAAAGTAGGAATCAAAATTACTGGACGAATCAAAATTACTGGACGAATCAAACAATCTTAAATACGCAGACAATACAATATTGATAGCAACAAGCATAGATGGAATGAAAGACTTATCAAGGAGTGTCAAGAAGGAGAGCTTGCACATGGGACTGCTACTCAACACAAATTAGACATAGATATTCACTACTGCCAGGTATTACCGGGACACATTTGAGAAGAACACCAACAAGCTGGAAGTTGTAAAGGACTTCAACCTACTCAGATCAACGACCACTCAAAATGCAGCAACAACACCGGAAGTTAATAGGAGAATTGCTATGGAAAAATCAAGAATGAAGTTACTGGACAAGGTCTTCAAATCAAGGAACATTTCACGGATGATGAAGACATAGCTTGTACATAGTTTAGCCTTTTCTGTGGTAACAAACGGATACAAAATCTGGATGATAAACAAAACAGAAGAAAAATTGACGGCTTCGAATGTGGTGCTGGAAAAGGATGTTATCAATACCAAGGAAGGAAAGAAATCAATTTTGGAACAATACAAAGCTAGACATGTCACTCGAAGCAAGGATCATCAAACTATAACTTGCTTACTTTGGACACATCAAAGGAAGAGAGCAATCACTGAAGATGCACATCATGGTTGGAAGAATAGAAGGTACAGGTTTGAAACTATCAAGATAATGATGTAGAAGACGCTGGTGGATTTATCTAGGCTTGCACAAAATCGATCTTCCTACAAAGTGGTCATCCATCAAGTTGCCATGGCTTGAGATCGCGCTGAAGGCCATTAAATAATAATAATGAATACAAGGAGTCATTTTCTTCACGGCTCCTAATGTCCTTCTCCAGAAGGAGATGCCTACACTTCTATGGCAAAAATACGTACCACAATATTAAACAGATTCCCATCAAAAATGTAATTTTTCATGGCTAAAATTAGGAATTGCTCCTTCATTTGGAATACTGTTCTGCTCCTTGCAGGGAAGGAAATTAACATACACTGGAAAAAATAATATGAAAACACACACTGCTGCCAGTGGAGTGAAGATCATTGTGGGAGCAGAGTTGGTCCCATAAAACACCCTGGACCGGATGCACCGATACCTGAAGTAGGTTCCACGTGCTGTATATGACAAATGCTGCTCGCATGATGATCGTCAAAGCTCCTGGCTCTCCAGACAGCAGGTCTCCTCGTGTTGTAAACGCAGGTGAAGAGTTCTCAGCCAAATCAAACTAAAAATGCCTGTTTTGAAAGTCTACGAAATTGTACATATAATTGTACCAACCAGTTAGTAAGAAAATAGAGAGGCTACTACTCACCTGGGCGCTTATCTGTAGGAATCTCCTCTTTACACTGCTTATTACCCCTCACATATGTCTCTGTAGTATTAATATGTGTCAGATCTTCACCCTGAAACAAATATTGCACAAGTCACAGACTGATGGAGAAGTCACATCTATGATCAGCTCTAATCCTGACATCTCCACCGCTCTCATTACACAAGTATAAAACATACACTGTACTTTTCATACTCTAAGACACTTTCCAAATTTAGAGGAGGAAAATATAAAAAAAAATTTAATGGAAAAATTGGGGTCAGTCTTATTGTCAGGATTTAGCTTACTGGGGGGCAGAGGCAGAATCACTGCTGCAAGAAGTTGGAAGAGGCAGCAGGAGAAGGCTGTGGAGTCAGTTTCTATTTTGGTGATGTAAAAACTGGACCTACTCTGAAAATTTTAATAAGTTGGTTACAGTAGTACAATGCAGGATGCGCTGTAAATTTTTCAGAAGAATTTGGGCAAGTTCTGAAATGTCCTATAAATGTCTTTTATGTTCCTGATCTAAGGATCTCGGCTTTTAGTTGAGGTGAATCTGTTCTGCACTTTATGAACTGTACATGCTCAGTAGTGAGGCAGGGCTGTGGAGTCAGAGTTGTGGAGTCGGGAGTCAGGAAAATTGATGAGTCAGAGTCGGAGGTTTGGCTTTCCGCCTCCACAGCTCTGAGCAGGAGTGGAGCGATGTGGCGGGCACTGGGCTGGGAGGAGATGTCCCGGAATGCAAGGTTGCAGGCCCTCGACTTCAAGAAAATTTTGATGTAGAGGCAGGAGTGGAGTCACTGCTCTGTACATTGATTTCCCGGCGGTGGGCTTAATGAAAATGGCCGCCAGAGGCGGCGCACGCGCAGATTTAGATCTCAGCTCAATGGCGAGCACCAATCCTGCCGTTGGTTTACTGTATCTGTGACCCCGCTCCACCTCTGCCCTGCTTCTTCCCCTTTAAGCTACATTCGAACAATAAGACGTACACCCATTTTCCTCCCACATTTTTTGGGATAAAATACGAATTTTGGTAAGAACTTACCTGTAAAATTCTTTTCAGCAAAGGAAGCAAGGGGGACACTTCTTTACTTCTGGGTAGGGCGGAGCCATATAGTAGGACTAACCTCAGGTTCTAAAAATGGGTGTTGTCCGGCCCCTCCGGCTCTGGCCCCTCCCGCCGTACACTCCAGTTTTGTACACAAGCTAAGGAGAAATAAATCACCAGCGGAGCGCCATAACCAAACTGAAAGGATTCAAAGAACAAGGTTATGCACATAACATGAATACCACACAGCTCAGGTACCACTCACAAAACCTGACCACTGCGATGAGCTGGCGATGCCGGAAAGAGCCGTAGAGCGCTGATCTCAGCTCAGAAACTCGCTTATCAGAGAGAGCCTCGCTGCATCTGAAACAACACCTTCTGCCTTATGGGAGGGAGAAGTGTCCCCCTTGCTTCCTTTGCTGAAAAGAATTTTACAGGTAAGTTCTTACCAAAATTCGTATTTCAGCTGCAGATGGAAGCAAGGGGGACACTTCTTTACTTCTGGGATGTCCCAAAGCAGTACAAAAACAAGGGTGGGAAAAAACCTTAAACAGGCAGAAGCCAACACCTTGATACATGCGCAACAGGCGCAACATAAACTTAACTATAAGTTTTCAAAATACAACCGCCTGAAGGACTCTGCGTCCTAAGGCCGCATCAGCGGAGGCACTGACGTCCACCTTATAAAACTTTGTAAAGGTGTGAACAGAACGCCAAGTCGCTGCTCGACAGAGCTGAGCTGCCGAAGCCCCTTGATGAAGGGCCCACGAAGAGCCCACAGCTCTCGGGAATGAGCCCGAATATTAATCGGGCAAGGTTCGTCCATAACACGGTAAGCTTCCAAAATAGCTGACCGGATCCAACGAGCTATAGTATCTTTAGAAGCTCGTTGATCACGACGACGACCTGCTGGCATCACAAAAAGAGAATCCGACTTCCGGAAACTCTGCGTAACTGACAAGTAGAACTTCAATGCCCGCACTAAGTCCAATGAGTGCAAGGCCCGCTCCTTCGCATTCTTTGGTTCTGAACAAAGCGAAGGCAACACAATATCTTGATTGACATGGAATTGAGATACCACTTTAGGGAGAAAATCATGTCGCGTGCGAAGAACAACACGATCCGGGAAAAATTCCAAGAAAGGTGGCGAACATGAAAGAGCCCCAACTCGGAAACCCGTCTCAAGGAAGTGACCGCCACTAGGAAGGCAACCTTCCAAGAAAGCAAAGAAAGATTAATAGCATTCATAGGCTCGAAAGGAGCACTTTGAAGAGCTTTCAAAACCAGATTAAGCCGCCAAGGCGACACAGGAGTTTTCCTTGGAGGAAACTGATGGGCTGCTTCGCGAAAAAAGGCACATACGTCCCTACGCGAGGCAATAGCTTTACGAAAAAGCACCGACAGGGCAGACACCTGACCCTTCAGGGTACTGATTACCAAACCCTTATCCAGCCCGTGCTGCAAAAAAACCAACAAGTTGGGTAATGAAAATTTCTTTGGATTCCTGGAAGAACCCAAACACCATGAAAAGAAGGATTCCCAAATCCTGTAGTAAATCCTAGTCGTAGCCGGACTTCTTGACGCTCTCATAGTGGCAATGACCTTTTCTGAAAATCCTTGACGGGTTAAAATCTCGGTCTCAAGAGCCAAGCCGTCAAACGCAGAGACCTCAGGCCCGGATGACACACGGGACCCTGAGTGAGCAAGTCCGGTCGAAGAGGCAGAGGAAAAGGAGGCGCCGCCAGAAGCGACATCAGCGTGGAAAACCACGTCCTTCTCGGCCAATCTGGGGCTATCAGAATAGCCGGAACCCTCTCCAGCCTGACCCGACGTAACACAAGCGGCAGCAAGGATATCGGTGGGAACACATAAACCAGCTGGTATTGGCTCCACGGAACCACCAGCGCATCCACTTCCACCGCGGTCGGATCCCTGTATCTGGACATGAAAGTTGGTAACTTGGCATTGATCCTGGAGGCCATCAAGTCTACTTGAGGAGTCCCCCATCGGGAGCACAGAAGTGCAAGATTTCCGGATGAAGACTCCATTCTCCTGAATCCATCCTCTTTCGGCTGAGAAAGTCTGCCTGGATATTCTGAACTCCTGGTATGTGAATCGCAGAAATGGCCGGCACATGAGCCTCGGCCCATATCAGAATCCGAGATACCTCCGACATGAGTCTGGAGCTCCTCGTCCCGCCTTGATGGTTGATATACGCAACCGCCGTAGCGTTGTCCGTCTGAACACGAACTGGTAATCCGCTCAAAGGGACCGTCCAATGTTGGAGGCAAAGAAAAATTGCCCTCAATTCCAGGATGTTGATCGGTAACACCGATTCTTCCGGTGACCAAACTCCCTGAATCCAGAGATTGTTCCAAACTCCCCCCCAGCCCGTCAGGCTGGCATCGGTGGTCAAGACCGACCATGACAGGGGAAGAAAAGATTTTCCCGGGAAAAACCGTTCCGGACGGAACCACCAGTCCAGAGACTCTCGCACTTTGCGGGAGATTAAAACCCTGCAATCCAGTGTTTCCTGTGCACGATTCCATCTCTTCAAAATGAAGCTTTGAAGCGTTCTGCAATGGAACTGAGCAAACGGAAGAGCTTCCATCGAAGCGACCATTAACCCCAGAAGGCGCATACATCTTCGAAGGGATACTGTCGTTGAGGACTGCACAGTCTGTGCCAGACAATGGATACTGGTTTGCTTGTCCTTTGGCAGAAAAACTACCACTTTCGCTGTGTCGAAAATCATGCCCAAAAACAGGATTGACTGAGAAGGCTCCAGGGATGACTTCTCCCAGTTGATCAGCCACCCGAAATCCTCCAGGAGCTGAAGGGATAAATCGCGAGCAGTCACTGCCTCCTCCTTTGAGGATGCCACAATCAGAAGATCGTCCAGATAAGGAAGTATCATGATCCCTTGTCTCCGAAGCATTGCCATAAGAGGTGCCAGCACCTTTGTAAAAACTCGGGGTGAAGAAGTACCTCTCGTATGGCCCTGACAAAAGCATCTACACGGCCCGACAAGGAAGCAGAGTGCTCCTGAAAATCCTCTCTGCCCGAATCATCTGAGTCACTTAGTGGGGAGGGCATAGCAATCCTGGGACGCTTTTTGCTATGAGAAGGTCTAGAGGATACCCACTGACCCAAAAGGTCAGAAAGCCCACTAATAGCAGTAGCGAGCATATCAAACTTGGCATCATAGCGACCTCCAATAGCAGCGCTAGAAGGTGCAGAGGATTCCATCGTGTCAGAAACGCGGGGCTGGTCCTGGAGAGGACGAGGAAGACGATCAGCCTCCTGACTCAAATCTGACATGCCGGTTATTGAGATGGTATAGTGATGAGAATAACCAGAGCAGTGTGGTCTCACACAATAGCAAAACGCTGAAGGGTTAACTTCTTTTAAAAGCAAAAGAATACCCCAGCAGTGAACAACGGCGCCCCCCCCCCCCGCTGCAGACAGCTCACAGACCGTTACTGAGGGATACAATGTCCCAATGATCAGAAAACTGCAGCGCTGCGCTAGAGAGCGCAAACAGCAAAAAAATGCTGTGGGAGGCTAAAGGGTTAAGCTGCTACCTAAGCGATAGCAGCGACTCACCCGGCTGGCTTGGTGTTGTCTCAAATGCCTGTGTACAGAAACGGAGGAGAGGAGACCAGGAGAGCTGTAATGGCTGCCGCAGAGAGCAGGAAGAGAAGGAGCCAGTCACTTCCTGTAATCAGAAAGCCGGGAAAGCCCGAAGCCACGCCCCCTCTCTGCTCAGTCAAAAAAAGTGCGGAGATCTTTTGCACTCCTCTCCCTGTACACTGTAACGGCGCTGCAGCGCCGAAAACACACAGCACATATTAAATAAAAAAAAAAAAATCGCTCTTTTTTTTTTTTTAAAAAATGCCCAATCATGAGAAAATAGTGGAAACACCAATAACAGTCAGCGCTGTCACCGCAGACGCTGTAATCACTCGCACATATCAAAATATAATGCAGAGTACTCACCAGCCAAAAACGCCACAGGGACCCTCCACGGATATGTGACGCTGTGCCCATTGCTTCCCCATGAGAACAAGGAACGCAGTGACCCAGAACGTGGTATGCGTCCTGTCAGGGATAGCCACCTCTTCCCCCCGGGCCGGCAAAAAAATGCAATGACCACCATTTAGGGAATACATTTCTGCCAGGGGAGAGGATGGGGTCCAGCAGCGCCGGTACCCCTGATCCTCTAGACATAAAGTCCAGGACCCTGTCCGAGTAAAATAATAAACTCTTCTGAGGTGATTTCTGAGGAGCTGCATTAGCAGCCGTCCTTCCTACTTGGACCTCAAGTCGAAACTGGAGTGTACGGCGGGAGGGGCCAGAGCCGGAGGGGCCGGACAACACCCATTTTTAGAACCTGAGGTTAGTCCTACTATCTGGCTCCGCCCTACCCAGAAGTAAAGAAGTGTCCCCCTTGCTTCCATCTGCAGCTGAAAATGTGTCTTATAGTCCTAAAAATACCGTAATACTGGTGGATAAAACATGACTGAACACCAGCTGTCTACACATCATAGGGGAGATCTCATGACACCTTCTCTCCATCTACCTGATGATCCTGAGGAACACTGGGATCTTCTTGATTACAGTCCTGTGGAAGAAGAGGATGGGGACATCTCTCTGGTGTTGTCCTCTTACTGGATAGATCTGGAGGAAACACATACAGGGACTGAATTCATTCTTTACATACAGATAATTATAGGCCGTGTGTATTTAGTCCTGTCTATTACCTGGTGATGTGAGGGGCTGGGGAACCTCCATCATGACGTCCTTGTACAGATCTTTGTGTTCTTCTAAAAACTCCCACTCCCCCATGGAGAAATAGATGGAGACATCCTGACACCTTATAGGAACCTGACACATACAATGATACCGTCATCCCCCCAATCCCTTCATAGCGTTACTGTATAATGTCCCAGCAATCCCAGCAGTGTCACCTCTCCAGTAAGCAGCTCAATCATCTTGTAGGTGAGTTCTAGGATCTTCTGGTGATAGATGTCCTCATGTAACAGGGGGTGAGGTGTACACCTTGTGATTGGGCTCAGGGGTCTTCTCCATCCCTCAGACACAGGTTCCTGACAGTGCTCACTAGAGGTCTTCTTCACTACTGTGTAATCCTGGTTATGGAGAGACACATTAATAAATCTCACTACAGACATTTCCAGAGTCCTCACCTCTCAAGTTCTGTCCATCTGTTATTCCCATAGATAAGAATGATGTGATGTGACGTCATCAGAATCTCTCACCTCTCCAGTAAGCCGGAAGAGGATCTCTAGGGTGAGGCGTAATATCCTCTCTGACATCTTGTCTCTGTACATAACCAACTGTGATGGGTAAAATAGGAAAATTCTCTTATCTAGAAGATCTCTTCGGAGAGGATCCGATATTGTAGATACCTGAATGAGAAGATGAGCTGATAAGTAAAATCATAAAGAATCCCACGTAACAATATAATTACTGAAGAGGACTTTATATCCAATCACCGAGCGCAGAAATGATGCTGACTTGTATGGCAAGTGACTACATTATACAAGTTTACCTGTGGCTTTTTATTTTCAATAAATAAGGCTGTGGATTCAGATGTTTTTTTCTGATTCGTCAACTGCAACTTATTAAAAATTCACAAAATTTGTCAGAAATGTACTCCAGTTCATCCCTGAGCCATTTTATGTATCCCAGATATCTTGGAGCAAATTTTGTGCCATTTGGCAAAACTTCAAACTTTTTGACTAAAAGGCATTTTTATTTATCGGAGCTTTCTGTTATCGCTCCTATTTAACCAACATAAATACTACTCTCAGTCTCCGTCGTGGCTTTTAAATGAAGTAATCCTGGTGGGGCTTATCGTTCCTCCTGTAAGGCACAATTGCAGGGTGCCGATGGATTGCTATGGTCGTCTGGGTCCCGCTGAAGGCTTCTATTAACAAAATCTTAGTATAGCCAAAGAAATATGGAAAAGGGATTTATCTTCCGAACTGTTGGTAAATCAGCATTTTTACAGAGTGGTATGGTAAATCATGCAGTTTAATTCTCATAATTTATACATTCAGCATTTTGGATCATAATTGTAGATGCTTAAGAATACTCCCATGAAAAAGTTGGCATATGTAGGTGCCACCAGTGTCCCCATAGTTGTACCTGTCGTTTTGTGATCGATGATATTTTGAAATTTTTAAAAACTGTTTTTAAAAATACATTCTGAGTCTTCTAGGTCCTAGAGTCTAGGATGAAGCTTCTATGGTTGTTCTCCATTCTGGTGTCTAGATATAAACCTTTTTTGGATACATAAGAGCCCAATATCATATCGTTATATTGGAATACACTGCTGACACATCTAGGGGATGAAGAATAGGATTCCCTCCATGTGATACCTTGGAGGAATTCAATTAGTTGTGTAGAATCTCTAACATGGTCAGGTGGAGAGTGTACATGGGGCTGAGCTTACAAATCAATATAGGAAGAGAGGTTAGGGAATTTATCACCGACATTAACTACTTAAGGACAGAGCCAATTTTGACCTTAATAACCAGACCAAATTTTACCATTCTGACCAATGTCACTTTATGAGGAAATAACTCTGGAACGATTTAACGGATCCCCGTGATTCAGAGAATGTTTTTTCGTAACATATTGTATTTCAGGATAGTAGTAAAATTTGTTCGATATGACTTGCGCTTATTTGTTAAAATATCGGAAATTTTAGTTATCAAAATTATCAAAGAAATTACTGGAGTACTGATCCCCTCTATTCCAGAAGCAATACTCCTGGATATGTTTCCCATATCCAAATCCTCTTATAAAAAATCTTCATTACGTCAGCTCCTACAAGTTGCTAAAACGGTTATTCCACGTCATTGAAAAATCAACCTCCTTCCCCTTCCCGGAATGGTTTGGCGTTTCCTGTTCCCCAGGTCCGAATTCCTCAACTAAAATCTTCTTGCCCTACTTACTTCTCTCTTTTTTTCCCCCTCCCCTTTCATGTTCCTCCATTATTTTTCCATATTATGACTTATTTCCCCTCATCTTTTTAGGTCATCAGCATGTTGCCTTTTACCGGATTACATACCAAATTCTTCCAATACTTGTAAAGCTACATCTTATTGTAATCTTGATGTAAATCACCTTTTTCTTTCTGTTTCCCTTGTTGGTTCATGTTAAAATTTTCAATAAAACTTTAATTAAAAAATAAAATTGGAAATGTGCTAAAAATTTTGAACATTTCACAATTTTCAAACTTTCAATTCTTATGCCCTTAAACCAGAGAGTCATGTCACAGAAAATAGTTAATAAATAACATTTAACACATGACTACTTTATATCTGCATAATTTTTGAATTTTGAAGCATATTTCTCCCGTGACCCCGCCCCACCGCTGCCCCCTCTCCCGATAATTTACATTCGGACTAGAAGACGCAGCCCCTTCTTCCCCCAAATTTGGGGGAGATAAAGGTGCGGCTTATAGTTTGAAAAAACGGTAATGCTCGTGGATAAAACAAGACTAAGCTCAAGACCTTCACAGCCGTCTACACATCATAGGGGAGATCTCATGACACCTTCTCTCCATCTACCTGATGATCCTGAGGAACATTTGGATCTTCTTGTTTACAGTCCTGTGGAAGAAGAGGACGGGGACATCTCTCTGGAGTTGTCCTCTTACTGGATACAACTGGAGGAAACATACAGGACTAAATACACATGGTCTATAATTATCTGTATGTAAAGAATTAATTCAGTCCCTGTATATTACCTGGTGATGTGAGGGGCTGGGGAACCTCATCATGACGTCCGTGTGTAGATCTTTGTGTCTTTCTAAATACTTCCACTCCTCCAAGGAGAAATAGACAGCGATACCCTGACACCTTACAGGAACCTGACACATAGAATGATACCGTCATCCCCCGATCCCTTCATAGCGTTACTGTATAATGTCCCAGCATACCCAGCAGTGTCACCTCTCCAGTCAGCAGCTCAATCATCTTGTAGGCGAGTTCTAGGATTTTCTGGTCATTGATGTCCTCACGCATCAGGGGTTGAGGTGAAGGCCTCATAAATGGGCTCAGGGGTTTTCCATGTCTGTCAGACATGGAGGCCTGACAGCGCTCACTAGAGGTCTTCTTCACTATTGTGTATTCCTGGTTATGGAGAGACACATTAATAAATCTCACTACAGACATTTCCAGAGTCCTCACCTCTCCAGTTCTGTCCATCTGTTATTCCCATAGCTAAGAATGATGTAATGTGATGTCATCAGAATCTCTCACCTCTCCAGTAAGCCGGAAGAGGATCTTTAGGGTTATGTGTAATATCCTCTCCACCATCTTGTCCCTATCTCTATCCATTCTTCACGAGTCAATCAGGTAAGTTCTCTTTTATAGAAGATCTCCACCTAGAAGATCTGATATTGAAGGGACCTGAATGGAAAGAAAATGAGCAGATGTAACATCATAAAGAATACCACGTAACAATACAATTAAAGACCGCAGAAATTATGTGTGAAGTGTTAACATGTATTTGTTTTAATGTTCACCAAAAAGGCCGTGGCTTCAGATGTTTTTGGCTGAATTATCAATTACAACTTTTTAAAAATTCACAAAATTTGTCACAAATGTTGGGGTTTCCGTATAAATTCCATAAAAATGCGATTCACACGAAACCACCCACCATAATGAGGCAGAAGGAGACACTTCGTACTCAGTTTGGCGTCGGTCCCGGTGGTATCAATCTTTTTAGGCGTGCACACTTTTTAGTCACCCACACTTGTTCACTAAAAAGATGCCTAAAATAATGGTAGACCACTGGAACACAGACCAAAGTGACTTCATCTGCATCATAAGTGAGTGGTTCCATATGAGGTTTTGTCGGAACCATGGTTTTGTAGAATTTACACGGAAATTCTGAGGTAAGTGCTCAGGGGAGAGAGCAGGATAAATTATTCCGATTTTTGGGAGGTAGAATTAAAAAAAAGCAGTACAAGAGTAGTTCTTATTTTTATTTTTGTGCAGTTCACCGTGCGATATAAGTGATAAGGCAAATTTATTCTTCGGATCGGTGCAATTACAGCGATACCAGATTTTTATAGTTTTTTCAGGTTTTGCTGCCATCACACAGTAAAAATAATTTTTTGTAAAAAGTAGGTTTTTTGTCTGAGAGCTGCAAGTTTTTTATGTTTTGATGAACAGAGCTGTATGAAGGCTTACTTTTTGCAGGACAAATTGCAGTTTTTTTTTATATCTTTCTTGGGTACTTAATATTTTTTGATCGCTCTTTATTCAGATTTTTCAGACAGAATGAACAGAAAAAAAAAAAAATAGAATTAGACCTACCGGTATTTTGGTTTCTAGGAGCCTTCCACGACAGCATAGAAGGTTGTCTCCATATCCTAATGGGGGACAGGAAGCACAAAAAGGTTAATACCCCCTCCCACCTCCCATTAGCCAGTGACTTACAACCAACATCATTGGTTACCTTTTAGATTCTCAGAACTTAATCCAAGAATGTCGGGAGGGAATTAGTGCTGTCGTGGAAGGCTCCTAGAAACCGAATTACCGGTAGGTCTAATTCTATTTTCTCTAGTTGCCTTCCACGACAGCATAGTAAGAATACCAACCAATTCTGTACAGGGGGGGTTACGGCCTAAAGTACTTTCCAGCCAAAGACTAGATCCCGATTGGACCAAAAGTCCAATCTATAATATTTGGTAAAGGTATGTAAGGAAGACCATGTTGCAGCCCTGCAGATCTGCTCTGTAGATGCGCCAGCTCTTTCAGCCCAGGATACTGAAGTAGATCTGGTGGAGTGAGCTTTTAAGCCCGCAGGTGCCGTCATGTTCTGGGCTAGGTATGCTTCAGTTATGGCCTTTTTTATCCAGCTGCCAATTGTATTTTTTGCCTTTGTTTCTGTCGTACAGATGAATAAAAAGATTTTGATCAATCCTGAATGATTCAGAATGTCTCAGGTAGTGCAAAATTATTCGTCAGACATCCAGAGTGTGAAACTCTTGTTCCTTTAGATTTGCTGGATTTTGGCAAAATGACGGGAGGATTATGTCCTGTGATTGGTGAAAATCGGATACTACTTTTGGTAGAAAGGATGAATCAGGGCGAAAAACAATGGAATCGTCTCTGATGGTTAGATAAGGTTCTCTGATTGAGAGAGCCTGCAATTCTTCTACTCGTCTAGCTCTAGATATGGCGACCAAGAACACCGCTTTGTACGAGAGAAGTTGAGGAGTACAAGAGGATAGGAGTTCGAAGGTAGGGCCCGTGAGACGTCTGAGTACCAGGTTTAGGTCCCAGGGTGGGACAATAACTTGTCTTTTGGGATGAAGTCTAAGTGCTGAGACCATGAATCTTCTTATCCACCAATGGCTAGCTAGATCCTTGTCAAAAATGGAGCTTAGCGCGGACACCTGGACCTTTAGCATGCTTGGTTTAAGACCCAATTCCAGCCCCTTTTGCAAAAAGTCCAGTATTTGAGATATATTGGGGTGGAAGAGATCAGGTGTATTAGGCTGACACCACAAGGAGAATTTCTTCCATATCTTGTTATATATGGCCTTAGTAAGTGTTTTTCTGGACTTTTGTAAGGTGGAAATTACTGACTAAGATAGGCCCTTTGCTTGTAGCACCTGGGCTTCAGCAGCCAGGCAGCTAGGTTCAGCCTTCTGGGATTTGGGTGTCAAAGGTAACCCTGCCGAAGAAGGTCGTCTGATGGTGGTAGGAGGATTGGTCCTTCTACTTGGAGTTCCAAGATGAGATGGTACCAGCTTCTCTTTTGCCATGCTGGAGATACCAGGATAGTTGGGACTTGATAGTCCCGAATTTTCCGAAGGGTCCTTGCCAGTAAGGTTATCGGGTGAAAGGCATATGCCAGCCGAAATTTCCATGTGTGGGCGAAGGCGTCCACTCCCTGGGAAATGTCTCTGGGATTTAAGGAGAAGTAGGCTCTGACCTGTGTATTCTGGCCTGAGGCCAGTAGGTCCACCTCGGGTAGGCCCCATCTGTCTGCTAACATGTTGAAGACTTCTTTTTTCAGGCTCCATTCTCCCGCCTGGATGTCCTGGCGGCTTAGGAGGTCTGCCTGTGTGTTTTTGGACCCCTTCAGGTGTACCGCCGTCAAGGAAAGATGTTTCTCGGCCCCGTCGACGATTTGGTTTGAGAGTTTCTTAGACTGTTGAATTTCGGGCTTCCCTGGTGTTTGAGATGGGCTACGGTAGTCATATTGTCCGAGTATACTTTGACATGATGACCTGATATTAGACTGCCCGCTGCTAGAAAGGCCTTCTCCACAGCTTTTAACTCCCTGAAGTTGGAGGATCTGAGACTTTCCTGTTGACTCCAGAGGCCCTGGAATGGGACTTGTTAGAACTACTGCCCCCCAGCCTCTTCTGCTGGCATCTGTCGTTACCGTTACCAGGGGGGGTTTGTATCCAGTTCACCCCTCTGCGTAGATTCGCCTGCCTTAACCACCAGGTCAAGGAGGACTTTACTCTCCCTGTTGTCTGGGCTCTCTTGTTTAAAGAATTGGGGTTCCCGTCCCAGTTTTCCAGGATATGCGCCTGTAGTACTCTGGAGTGGGCCTGAGCCCAAGCTACCGACTGAAGGCCAAGACCTTGGTTTTCAGATCCTGACGATGGTCGTCTGGTAATAGAGACCTCTGACTTGCTGAGTCTAGAAGGACTCCCAGAAATCTTATCTTTTTTGAGGGCTGGAGCTGGGATTTTTTTAAATTGATAACCCAACCCAGATTTTGCAGAATATCTAGGGTTCTGGATACCTGTCATTTGAGGATCTAGGCGGAGGGACCAATAATTAGAAGGTCATCCAGGTAGGGTACAATGGCGATACCCTGTCCCCATATATGTGCCACTGTTTCCGCCATAATTCTGGAGAAGAACCTTGGGGCCGAGGAGATCCCGAAGGGCAGCACATTGTACTGGAAATGCACTACTCTGTGATCAACCAGACTGCAAATCTTAGGCCGGCGTCACACTGGCGAGTTTGATGCGAGTAAGTCGCACGACTTTCTCGCATCAACACCCAACACGGCCGCCCGCTCTCGGACCCAAGTGTGCGGCTGCATGTATTTCTATGCAGCCACGCACTCGGGTCCGAGAGCGGGCGGCCGTGCCGGGTGTTGATGCAAGAAAGTCGTGCGACTTACTCACATCAAACTCGCCAGTGTGACGCCGGCCTTAGATACTTCCTGTGTAGAGGGTGTATCGGAATGTGGAAGTAGGCATCTTTGAGATCTATAGTCGCCGTGAACAAGTGAGGGCCTATCAGAGGGATGGCAGACTTTATGGACTCCATCTTGAATTTACGATAGGTTATGCAATGATTGAGAGTTTTTAAGTTTATTATAATTCTGGATCGTCCCGATGGCTTCTTTACCATGAAGATACGGGAGTAGTGACCTCTTCCCAGCTTGTTCGCTGGAACCGGAGATATTGCTCCTGAGCTTACCAGCTGCTGCAATTCTGATGTCATTAGGGCTTGAGTCTCCTGAGATGAAGGGGAGGTAACTCAAGATCGGGGGGGGGAGTCTCGAATTCTATTAGGAGGCCCTCTTGTATAACATTTAGGACAAAGTGGCTGCTGGAAACATCCTGCCAACTGTGTATGAATCTCGAGAGTCTCCCCCCCACCGGATCGGAGTCATTGTTTTTCTTGCTGTATCTGCTGGGGGACAAGAATATTCTTGGGCTTCCCCTTGGCATAGCTCCATCTTCCCGTCTTTCTTTTCCCCCTATATTGGGAGGACTGAGACTGGGAGGGCCGAAAAACACGCTTCTTAGGTGGTCTTTGTTCAGGAAGAGCCTTTTTCCTGTCCGTGGCCTTCTTCAGGATTTCATCCAGAGCTGGCCCAACACGTACTCGCCTTTAAAGGGAATGGAACACAGTTTTATTTTCGAGGTCACATCCCTGCTCCACATTTTGAGCCAGAGTGCACTTCTCGCTGAGTTAGTTTGGATCAGGTTTCTGGCGGCAATACGTATTGACTCCATGGAGGCATCCGCCAGGAACCCCGTTGCTTTATGGAGAATGGGCAGAGAGTCCAATACATCACCCCTCGGAGTACCCTTGGAGATGTGGTTCTCCAATTCCTCCAACCAATGGAAGAGCGATCTGGCGACACAGGTGGACACTATATTTGATCTAAGAGCAGAGGTGGAAGTTTCCCAGGATTTTTTAAGAAGGCTCTCAATCTTTCTATCCATGGGATCCCTTAATTGGGAGGAATCCTCAAAGGGTAAGGCGGTCTTTTTTGCCACCCTCAGCACTTGCACGTCCACTTTAGGAATACCCCATTTGACCAGATTTTCATCAAGGGGAAACCTATGCTTAAAGTCTGAGGGGGTGGTTAGCCGCTTTTCTGGGAGTTCCCACTCCTGATTAATCATCTCAATGATGCTCTTATGCACTGGAAATCCCGCTAGTTTCTCAGCTTGTGTCCCGCCAAACAACTCGTATTTATGGACTGAGGGACCGGCTCCTCCTCTAACCCCATAGTGCTCCGTACTGCACTCACCAACTATTCAATATATTCAGAAGAGAAAAGATATTTCCTGACCTCAGGGTTTTTATGAGGTAAAGGATTTTCCCATCTACTAGCGGACGACTCATAAGACACATCCGACTCAGAGTCAGAGAGCTCCACCTGAAATTTTCTCTTTTTGGGGGGTGACGGACCAGGTGAGGGTGGTGGTGGAGGGGTAAATGCGGCCAGTGAGGTCTGAACCTCCTGTTTGACAAGCATGCGTATCTCCTCTATTAGTGAAGGGTGCTCTGTTCTGACAACTTTGTCCATGCAGGCTTGGCATAACTTTTTCTCCCATTTAAGCGGCAGCTTAAGGCTACAGATTGCGCATTTGCGTCTATTTGAGGCTTTATAGGTAGACTTGTCTCCCTGCAAACAGAGTGAGATAAGTGGGGGAACTTAACCCATATCCTCCATGGGGACCCATCCCCGCCACACTTTACTGGGGCAGCACTGGGCTCTGCAGGCACAGGGCTGGACGTACTCTCCATGCTGGGATCAGTCTTACCTGCAACGTCTTCTGGCGTCTTTTATATATAAAATATAAGCGCTGCCCCAGCGCTTTGGCGATAGCCTCCCCCTCCGGGATCCAAAGCAGGCATCAATCGGCGCCCCCAGCCGGAACCGGAAGTTGCGTGCGTTCCACTGCTGGAACGCAAGACCCGGAAGTGACGCGCCAACGCTTCCGGAAACCCGAACAGCGTGCTCAGGAGGGGGGACGCCGGAGAGCTCAGGGAGGCCTCCGGAGGGGATCGCTGGCCCGCTTTACCCCCACAAGGGGACACAGGTGGGCCAGGAGAAGTGGTCCCAGAATCGACGGAGGAGACGGGAGCAGCAAGGAGGAGGAAGGCCAGGCCCCGACCACCACTGCCCGGCAAGTTTGAATGCACAGATACCACTGCCTCAGCTGGCCACGCAGCGTACCAGGAACCTCTCCATGCCCCATAGGGGACAGGAAGACACTGGCTAATGGGAGGTGGGAGGGGTTTTTAACCTCTTTGTGCTTCCTGTCCCCCATTAGGATATGGAAACAACCTCCTATGCTGTCATGGAAGGCAACTAGAGAAAACAGCAATTCAGTTAGTGTTTTCATTGTTTATGCTTCCACCGTGCGGTAAAAGTGATAAGACTGATTTGTTTGTCGGGTCGGTGCGATTACAGCGATAACACGTTTATTTTTTTTTAAGCTTTTCTCTTTTCACACACTAAAAACTATATTTTACAAAATGAATTTGTTTTTGCATCGTCACATTCTGAGAGCTGTAACTTTTTGTTTTTTTGCCAAATGAGCCATGTTAGGGCTTGTTTTTTGCGGCACAGTTTGATGTTTTCAATTACATCATTTTTTTCTTTAGATATGACTTTTTAATTGCTTTTTAGTCACTTCTTGGTAAGTCAGTATGACTTTTTTTTTTTTTTTTTAATGGAGTTTGCCATACGGAATAAATAACAAGCCAGTTTCATAGAGCGGGTTGTTCCGGATGCCGCTATACCGCTTATGTGTACTTTTTTTGTTTTATCACTGCATTTTAAGTGGTAAAAGAGCTTTTCCTGATGTGTGCACTTTGTGCTTTTTTTTTTACATATATTATTTTACATTTTAAATTAGTTCCAATGTGGAACATGTATAATTTTTATCTTGATTATTTGTCTCACATACTGCTGTACTCGTGTACTGCAGAGCAAGAGACTGTCAGCGTCTCACTGACTGCGCCTGTGAAACTCCGCTTATACCTGGATCTCAGAAGCCACAGTACCCTGGGGTCATCATATGTCCTCAGGGTACCATGTTAACCTTCAAGACCCGTGATTCTTATCGAAGGGGTCCGATAGGTATTAAGGGGGTCTTGTGACTTCTTTGCAACCACTTAAATAACGTTGTTGCAATTGACAGCAGTGTTTAAGAGATTACTTTTCCCCTATCGACTTAAAAACCTGTAGAATTTGCAACCACCAGGTGGCGCTATTCCCTTATTCCCGATCACCATTTTTCTACTAGCAGAACAGCAGATAATGCTCTTTTCCTTCTTCCTTTAGATACATTATGTTGGAATTCTTCCGACTCTCAGAGCAGCAGCAGGACCTGGACCTTATCATCAGCCTCTTTAATAGTTGTGCGTTTTACAACCCCACAAGGTGAGTGAATATCACACCGATGCCCCATGTATCCCGTCGGTACCCTATAGTGCGCTCTTATCCCACAGCCTATTATCGCCATCTTGGTGCTCATGTGAAGCTCAGCTCCAGGCTCGGCTTCATAGAAATCTGTATTTTACACTATAAATTACAAGCCATCCAACTATCACAGAATCAGATACTCTAAGGGGGCGAACTAATACAGTCACACATTAATATAAAAGAGAATAGAACAGTAAACTAAATGGAATACAATTAAAGGGAACCGGTTAGCAGGTTTGGCGGACACGAGTTACGGCCACCGCCTTTCAGGGCTGATAAATAATGCTGTAGATAAGCACCGATCCGACCTGCAAGAAAAATAAAATAACTTTTATTATACTCACCTGTGGAGCGGTCCGGTCCGATGGGTGTCGCAGGTCCTGGTCCGGCGCCTCCCATCTTTTTGCGATGCTGCCCTACAGCTTGCTTCTTGTGGATGACGCGGACCCTGCATCATCCACACAGGATCCCCGGCATCGTGCTCCTACCCAGGTGTACTTATCTGCCCTGATGAGGGCAGAGTAAATTCCTGCAGTGCGCAGGCGCCGGGCCTCTCTGACCTTTCCCGTCACCTGCGCACTGCAGGACTCTGCTCTGCCCTCAACAGGTGACAGATTCCCGGAGAATCCTGCAGCCCATAATGAATGGAGGCCGAGCACAAACCTCCCAGACACCCAGGACTGCAGAGCCCGATCTCAGGGTCTCCAGGTCAGACCCCAGCGACCAGCAACTGGGGAGAACCTGTGTATTCAGGGGGAAACATGGAAAACTGCACATCACAGAGATGGTAAAGACCATTTATTATATGGTGAGCAGAGGTGTAGCTAGGGTTTTGGTTCGGGGGGGGGGGCGAAACTTCTGAGTGGGCCCCTAACCAGGTAACCTTGATTACAACTGTGGTGACGCACCCTAAGGCCGGCGTCACACTAGCGAGTTTGATGCGAGTTAGTCGCACGACTTACTCGCATCAACACCCGCACGGCCGCCCGCTCTCGGACCAGAGTGCGCGGTGGCATAGAAATACATCAAGCCGTGCACTCTGGTCCGAGAGCAGGCGGCCGCGCCGGGTGTTGATGCGAGTAAGTCGTGCGATTAACTCGCATCAAACTCGCTAGTGTGACACCGGCCTAATAGTGGAGGAGGACCTCAGCAGATGACTGCGCTGTTACTGAAAATAATCCCTATATAAAGACCAACATTGATATTACCGCCAAATGGTCAGTGGTAAATACCAGTCCTACAAAATATATAAGTGATTCCTGCACAGTTACAGACGGTGACTTACAGATCATGTTCTTTCTGATGTAATCGTTCATTTTTCCCGTCTTTTCCATCTGGCCAGACCAACAATGACAACGTCTCCAGCCAGACTCTGCTACAGAAATTACAAGACACATTTCACTTCTCATATTCCATCTTGCTGATACCCCAATGCTGAGCAGCTGCTGCCGTATGTGTCCTATTACTGCACCTGATACCCCAATGCTGAGCTGCTGCTGCCGTATGTGTCCTATTACTGCACCCGATACCCAATGCTGAGCTGCTGCTGCCGTATGTGTCCTTATTACTGCACCTGATACCCAATACTGAGCTGCTGCTGCTATGTGTCCCTACACTGCACCTGATACCCCAATGCTGAGCCGCTGCTGTCATATGTGTCCCTATACTGCACCTGATACCCCAATGCTGAGCTGCTGCTGCCGTATGTGTCCCTATTACTGCACCTGATACCCCAATGCTGAGCTGCTGCTGCCGTATGTGTCCTTATTACTGCACCTGATACCCCAATACTGAGCTGCTGCTGCTGTATGTGTCCCTACTACTGCACCTGATACCCCAATGCTGAGCCGCTGCTGTCATATGTGTCCCTATTACTGCACCTGCTGTGTGGTTCTGTGCGCTCTTTAAATTCTAAAGCAACCCTCTATAATATCTTAATGCCGGGAGCAAGTGCCCTAGAAAACAGTGCCCATATTTTGTCCCCTAGAATGTAATAATGCCCCGTGTGCCCCATATGACAGTCATAGTAACCTGAGTTCCCTGTAACAATAAGTGCCCACTTTACATTTAATAATGTCCTGAGTCTCCCCCTGTACAGCTCCCCTAAACACAGTCTAATTCCCCCTCACTGTATACATACTGACCCCTTAATAGCCCTCAAACTGTTTGATGGCTCCAACACTGTATGATGGCCCCCTTACTGTAATCTCCACACTGTATGATGGCCCCTAGATAGCCTCCATATAGTATAATACACCAGATAGTCCTCAATATAGTATAATGCAGCCCCCATAGGCAGACTCAATAGTATATTGCAGCCCCCCAATAAGCAGATTGTAATGTAAGGCAGCACCCCCCCTATAGGCAGACTGTAGTATAAGGCAGCACTCACCACATAGGCAAACTGTAATATAAGGCAGCACCCCCAATCCCCTATAGCAGACTGTAATATAAGGCAGCACCCCCATCCCCTATAGGCAGACTGTAATATAAGGCAGCACCCCCATCTGTTATGTTACGGTAGCTGAGGAGTGCAGGCAAAAAAGGAAATACACCAGAGCAGTTGGAATCTATGAGATTGCAGTACCCTGACTAACCACCGCAACTAGAGGCAGCCGTGGAGCGTTCCTACGTTGGTCCTAGACGCCTCGTCACAGCCTGAGAAACTAACTACACCTAAAGATAGAAATAGGAAAGCTATCTGCCCCGTAGCAGAACCCCAAAGATAATAGAAAGCCCCCAAACATGTAATGGCGGTTAGACAAGAGGAAATACTGACACAGAAAGCAAATAGTATGAGCAAACGCTGGGGTCCAAACTAACTAAATAGAAAAGGACAGGAAGGGTACTTACTGCAATCCAGAAAACCTGAAAAACACCAACTACTAATTTCAAAATCACCTGAGATCACAACGACCTCTACCACCTAATTAGTTCTCTGTGAACAAACAGCAGCCACTGAAAAACTGAAAGCAAGTACAAACACAGTGGCTGACTAAACTGAGAGGGCAAAAGCCCCGGAGGGGACCCAGAAGGCCCCCACAGAAGTGCAGGACCAAATGCAAAATATAGCAAAAACACAAAATAAGAAATTGTCTTATCTGATAGCAGGAGATGCAGACACGACACAGCAGGCTACAAGGGAAACTGGAAAGAAGGATTCAGACCAGAACAATTGATCACCGGCAACCCTGATGGGAAAATTACTCCCTTATATAAGACCAATCAGTAACACCTGATTCCCAGTCCTCACAATCCTCACTAGTACCGCTTGTAACCACCAGAGGGAGCCTCTGCTCAGAACTCATCTCAAACCCATTCACAACAGTACCCCCCCCTTGAGGAGGGGTCACCGAACCCTCATTTGAGCAACCAGGTCGGTCAGGATGAGTTCTATGATACGCACGGATAAGTCTCCTAGCATGGATGTCCGAAGCAAACACCCAAGAATTGTCTTCCTGACCATAACCTCTCCATTTAACCAAATACTGGAGTCTTCGTCTAGAAAAACGAGAATCCAATATTTTCTCAACCACATACTCCAGATTGCCCTCAACCAAAACAGGGTCAGGAGGCACAGCAGCAGGAACCACTGGCTCAACAAACCTCTTCAACAAGGACTTGTGAAACACGTTATGGATCTTAAATGTCCCTGGAAGAAGCAAACGAAAAGAAACAGGATTAATAATCTCCATGATCTTATAAGGTCCAATGAACCTAGGCTTAAATTTAGGAGATGCTACTCTCATAGGAATATTCCTTGAGGACAACCAGACCAAGTCCCCCACTTAAATCGAGGACCATCAGTCCTATGCCGGTTAGCAAACCGCTGGGCCTTCTCCTGAGAGAGGGACAAACCTCTCCACTACCTGGTCCCAAATCTGCTGCATACGCTCAACAACAGAGTCAACACCTGGACAGACAGAAGCCTCCGTCTGTCCTGAAGAAAATCGAGGGTGAAACCCAGAATTACAGAAAAACGGAGACATCAAAGTGGCAGAGCTAGCCCTATTATTAAGAGCAAACTCAGCCAAAGGCAAAAAAGAGACCCAGTCATCCTGATCAGCAGACACAAAGCATCTTAGATAAGTCTCCAATGTCTGGTTTGTTCTCTCAGTTTGACCATTGGTCTGAGGATGAAATGCCGAGGAGAAAGACAATTGAACACCCAGTTTAGAACAAAAAGTCCTCCAAAATCTGGAAACAAACTGGACTCCTCTGTCAGACACAATGTTCTCAGGAATACCGTGTAAACGAACCACGTGCTGAAGGAACAACGGCACCAATTCAGAGGAGGAAGGCAACTTAGGTAATGGCACAAGATGTATCATTTTGGAAAACCTATCACAAATTACCCAGATGGTGGTCATTCTCTGAGAAACAGGAAGATCGGAAATGAAATCCATAGAGATATGGGTCCATGGTCTCTTGGGCACAGGCAATGGCATCAACAAACCACTAGAGCGAGAGCAAGGCTTGGAGCGAGAGCAAGTCCCGCAGGACTGCACAAATTCCCTGACATCGCGAGACAAGGTAGGCCACCAAAAGGACCGACTAACCAAGTCTCTGGTACCAAAAATTCCGGGATGCCCAGCCAATGTGGAACAATGAATCTCAGACATCACACTCTTTTTCCATTGGTCCGGGACAAACAATTTTCCAACAGGGCAGCGCTCGGGCCTATCCTCCTGACACCCCTCCAGAGCAAGTCTCAAATTGGGCGAGATGGCGGAAAGAACTACACCCTCCTTCAAAATAAAAGAGGGATCAGATAGCTCAGGAGAGTCCGCAAGGAAACTCCTCGAGAGGGCATCCGCCTTAACATTCTTAGTGCCAGGAAGAAAGGAAACCACAAAATTAAAACGTGTGAAAAACAAGGCCCACCTGGCCTGTCTAGGATTGAGTCGCTTGGCAGATTCCAGATAGACAGATTCTTATGGTCCGTAAGGACCACCACCTGATGTTTGGCTCCCTCCAGCCAATGTCTCCACTCTTCAAAAGCCCACTTCATGGCCAATAACTCCCGATTACCCACGTCATAATTACGTTCAGTAGGAGAAAATTTTCGAGAGAAAAAGGCACAAGGGTTACTTTTAGAGGTCTCTGGATCTTTTTGGACAAAACGGCACCTGCCCCAATTTCAGAGGCATCAACCTCCACCTGAAATGGCAGAGAAACATCAGGCTGCCGTAGAACAGGAGCAGAAGTGAATCTCTGCTTAAGTTCCTGAAACGCAGAGACTGCCTCAGGAGGCCAATTCACCACATCAGAACCCTTTCTGGTCAAATCAGTTAATGGTTTAACAATAACAGAGAAATTACCAATAAATTTACGATAAAAATTGGCAAAACCCAAAAATCTCTGAAGAGCCTTTAATGAAGTAGGTTGGACCCAATCACAGATGGCCTGAACCTTGACCGGTTCCATTTCAATAACAGATGGGGACAAAATGAATCCCAGAAATGAGATCTTCTGTACGCCAAAAAGACACTTTGATCCCTTCACATACAGAGCATTCTCTCTCAAAATCTGGAATACAGTTCGAACATGCTTCACATGAGAGTCCCAGTCATTAGAAAAAATCAAGATATCATCCAAATAAACAATCAGAAACTTGTCCACAAAATCCCTGAAAATGTCATTCATGAAGGACTGGAAGACGGAAGGAGCATTAGTGAGCCCAAAGGGCATCACAAGGTACTCAAAATGCCCTTCAGGGGTGTTAAATGCCGTCTTCCATTCATCCCCGTGCTTAATGCGAATAAGGTTATACGCCCCCCTGAGGTCAAGCTTGGTAAACCAAGTAGCGTTTTTCACACCTGGAAAACAGGTCAGAAATCAAGGGTAACGGGTATTGATATTTCACAGTAATATTGTTCAAGAGACGATAATCAATACACGGCCTTAATGAACCATCTTTTTTGGCCACAAAGAAAAAACCGGCACCTAAGGGTGAAGAGGATGGTCTGATATGACCCTTCTCCAATGATTCCTTGATATAAGACCGCATAGCGTCATGTTCAGGTACAGACAAGTTAAAAA
>JARQOD010003152.1:0-68312 GCA_033576555.1 Oophaga sylvatica | reverse complement strand
CAGCCGGAAAGCCCCCCGCAGCTGCGACGCGGTGGCCCCTCCGGTGGCGGTCCCAAATTCAGCCGGTGTTTAGTTCCTGCCGGAAAGCCCCCCGCAGCTGCGACGCGGTGCCGTCCGGAAAGAAGTGCTCCAGAAAGATGGCCGCCGCTTGCTGAAGTTCAAATCTCGCCAACAAGATCTCGGGAGACGAGATCTCGGGAAG
The DNA here is from genome assembly GCA_033576555.1 of Oophaga sylvatica. NCBI lineage: Eukaryota > Metazoa > Chordata > Amphibia > Anura > Dendrobatidae > Oophaga > Oophaga sylvatica. The sequence continues at coordinate 68,110 of JARQOD010003152.1, read as the reverse complement.
AGATCTCGTTGGCGAGATTTGAACATCAGCAAGCGGCGGCCATCTTTCCGGAGCATTTCTTTCCGGACGGCACCGCGTCGCAGCTGCGGGGGGCTTTCCGGCAGGAACTAAACGCCGGCTGAGCCCCCCCAACGCTGCACAGAGGCCCGCTTGCTGCCCCGACACCACCACCGCACAGGGAGGATGAATTTGGGACCGCCACCGGAGGGGCCACCGCGTCGCAGCTACGGGGGGCTTTCCAGGTGGGACGGAACACCGGCTGAGCCCCCCACGCTGCACAGAGGCCCGCTTGCTGCCCCGACACCACCACCGCACAGGGAGGATGAATTGGGACCGTCGCCGCCAGGTATTTTGCGACTATAAGACGCACCCCCATTTTCCCCCAAAATTTTTTGGGAAAAAAGTGCGTCTTATAGTCAGCAAAATAGGGTAACCCCTTCTCATGTACAGCACCATGGAATCAATGGTGCTATAGAAATAAATAATAATAATAATAACTATTGGGAACAATTTTAACAACGCCAAATTCCTTGTCCAACCAATTTTTTGCCACTCTTCTGGCCACCTTCCAACACTCCACCTTCTTTTGCAATATGCCCCGTACCCAACTCCGCCAGCCGCATCCATATAGATCTCGCATTCGAAATTACTCACAACCTCCTGCTGAATTAAAGACCGCCCGTGGTAATGTGTCAAAAAAAGCTGCCATACTGTCATGTGTGCATTGCCACGAAGATCGTCGCGGTTGCACATTTTGACTTCTCACAGCTGAGTTGCTGTTTCTTTGTGTTTGGCAGCTAGGGAGTTAATTCTGTCTGTGCTCGGTGCTGGGACTGGGTGCAGTTTCTCCCGGCTGCAATTGATTATTTGTTGATTGGTTTCCTTTAAATTCCTGGTTGTCTGCTTTGGGAGTTGCCAGTGAAATCCTTCATGCAGACCACAGATAGGAATGAATCTGTATAGACTTAAGTTGAGAGCTCCTTAGCTGTTTTAAGCTCATCTTACTTAGAGTTTATTTCCCAGACCATTTATGTTCCTTCGGTATTTGAGTGTGTATGCAAGTGAGTGCTATCCTGTCTGTCTTATATGTCTAATCTGTGTATTTAGCTGAGATCAGCCCATATCCCTTTGGTGGTAATCAGGATCCTTCTTAGGACTGATTACAGGGTTCAGGGTCTGACAGGAGACAGGGTTAGGCTGGAGACTTGGACCTCTGAACCATTATCAGTACCTCCAAGGTAAGGGATTAGTTAGGACCCCAGAGTAGGGTCAGGTTAGACCCCGGTCCTCCTCTTTCCTGTTACAGCTCATCAAGTCCTCAAGATTAACCCTGAGTTCAACTATATCGTTTCTGCACATCAAGTCCTCAAGATTAACCCTAAGTTCTGCAGAGATTGTGTCAGGTAAATCTATTTTATACTTACATTCTGATGTTGCTAAACTATATGTTGTATAGAGTGTGGTTCCTGTATAAATAGTTTACTGACATTGTATTCATATCATTAGACAGCGTGACATTTTCACTGGCCATAAAAAATTATCTCTAGTTACCATGGATCCAGTAGCTCAGCTGGCTCTGCAGTTGCAGGGATTATCCATGGAGCTGACGGACATTAAGTCCAAAGTTTTGTCTCCCCTGGAGCAAACCAGAGTTGAACCTAAAGTAGCTCTTCCAGATAGGTTCACTGGTGGGCGAGACAAATTTTTTACCTTCCGGGAGGCATGTAAATTGTATTTTCGGCTTCGGCCGCGATCATCAGGGAGTGATGAGCAGAGAGTGGGAATTGTTATCTCACTTCTTCAAGGGGACCCTCAATCCTGGGCATTTTCCCTTCCTCCGGGATCCCCGGCTCTACAGTCTGTAGATCAATTTTTTACTGCTCTGGGATTGGTATATGATGACCCAGATCGGGTCTCTCTTGCTGAGACCAAATTACGTAAGTTACAGCAGGGAGATCGTCCGGTGGAGGAATTTGCTTCTGAGTTTCGTAGATGGGCCACGGATACTCAGTGGAATGACCCAGCTCTTAGGAGCCAGTTTTGTCATGGGCTTTCTGACAAATTAAAAGACGTTTTGGCTCAGTATGAGTCTCCTCCTTCTCTGGAGGCTGCTATGGCCCTAGCTATTCGTACTGATAGACGGCTTCGGGAGAGGGGTGAGGTAACTCCACTCCCTGTTGTTTCTCCACCTACTACTAAAGTCCCTTATGTTGAGGTTCCCCTTGTCTGTTCGGATGAGCCTATGCAGTTGGGAGGGACATCTTTTCGTAGTAGGGGATTGGCGGCACGCCGCAGGACTAGAAGGTGAATTTTCTGCGGGAAAGAGGGACATTTTGTTGGAGAATGTCCATCCCGTGTCTTGTTAAGTAAAAAGTCGCCGGAAAACTGCTAATCCCAGGTTGTGTGGTGGACGACAACCTGGGAGTATGTATTTCATCCGCCGGTTCTTCTCAGTTCCTTGTACCAGTGGAGGTGGTGGTTGGTACTAGAGTGAAGAGATTGTCTGTTCTTCTGGATAGTGGTTCTGGGGCTAATCTGGTTGACGCTCAGTTTGCTCAGGCTCAAGGTATGCATTGAGAGTATTGGTCAAACCGATCCCTATTTTCTCCATTGACGCCAGGCCTCTCGGCCAAGGTAGCTTTGTTCATGAGGTTCATAACATTGACCTTCGGGTAGGGGCAATACATAGGGAACAATTATCTTGTTATGTGTTGGAGGGTCTACCTACTCCCATTGTGTTGGGACTTCCTTGGCTGGTTAAACATAACCCTGTGATTAATTGGCAGTCCAGAGAGATAAGCCAATGGGGTGAGTTTTGCAAAAGCAACTGCATGAACACAGTCATCAGTGCGGTCGTGCCTAGTACATTGCCTCCTTTTTTGGAGGATTTTGGGGATGTTTTCTCTGAGGAGGGGTGTCGGGAGTTGCCTCCTCATCACGTGTATGACTGCTCTATTAATCTACTTCCTGATGCTAAGTTGCCTAAAGCTAGGTTGTATAATCTTTCTGGTCCTGAAAGACAGGCTATGAAAGATTATATTCTGAAAGTCTGGCCAAAGGGCATATTAGACCTTCATCTTCCCCTGTGGCCGCAGGGTTCTTCTTTGTGAAGAAAAAAGATGGAGGCCTACGCCCTTGCTTGGATTTCCGCGAACTTAATCGGATTACTGTTCGAGATCCGTATCCACTCCCTCTTATTCCTGATCTCTTCAATCAAATTGTTGGTGCCAAATGGTTCTCTAAATTGGATCTCAGGGGGGCGTATAATCTGATTAGGATAAAAGAGGGGGATGAGTGGAAAACGGCGTTTAACACGCCGGAGGGACATTATGAAAACCTGGTCATGCCTTTTGGTCTGACTACTGCTCCAGCAGTATTCCAACATTTTGTTAATGACATTTTTCGTCACCTTGTGGGGGTGTTTGTGGTCGTATATTTGGATGACATTTTAATTTACTCGCCAGATCTTGTGTCTCACCAGGAGCATGTGAGACAGGTGTTGCAGATCTTGCGAGACAATAAACTATATGCCAAACTGGAGAAGTGTGTTTTTGCCGTACAGGAACTTCAGTTTTTGGGTTTTTTGGTGTCAGCCTCCGGTTTCCGGATGGACCCTGAAAAGGTGAGAGCAGTGCTTGAATGGGATCAGCCAGGGGATCTTAAGGCTCTGCAGCGTTTTTTTGGGTTTGCTAATTACTACCGGAAATTTATTTGTAATTTCTCGTCTGTCGTCAAACCTCTCACTGACATGACGAGAAAAGGGACGGATTTTTCTAAGTGGTCGGACAAAGCTTGCCAAGCCTTTTCCTCTTTAAAAAGATGTTTTGCTTCGGCACCCGTTCTCATCCAACCAGATGTATCTCAGCCGTTCATTGTGGAGGTGGACGCGTCTGACGTAGGGGTGGGTGCTATATTGTCCCAGGGTCCGTCCCCTGGTAAATGGCATCCGTGCGCTTTCTTTTCTAAGAAATTGTCGTCCGCCGAAAGGAATTATGATATCGGCAATAGGGAACTTTTGGCCATTAAATTGGCTTTTGAAGAATGGCGTCACTTTTTGGAGGGGGCAGTCCACCGGTCACCGTTATTACTGATCACAAGAACCTGCTGTATTTAGAATCCGCTAAGCGTCTGAATTCCAGACAAGCTCGATGGTCGTTGTTTTTTACCAGGTTTAATTTTGTCGTCACTTATCGTCCGGGGTCTAAGAATGTAAAGGCTGATGCCTTGTCTCGCAGTTTCCCAGGGGCCGGGAAAACGGACGACCCGATTCCTATCCTTCAGGAGGGGGTGGTAGTGTCGGCTGTATGTTCTGAGCTTGAGGAGGAGGTGTTAGAGGCTCAGGGGGACGCCCCTGCAGGACCTCCAGGGAGACTGTTTGTCCCGAATCAGTTGAGACAAAAGGTTATTGAGGCACATCATAATTCTGCTTTAGCAGGACATCCAGGGAGTAAGGCTACTTTAGATCTCCTTTCCCGCCGATTTGGTGGCCTAACGCTAATAAATATGTTATAACTTTTGTCGCGTCCTGTGGGGTTTGTGCTCGCTCTAAAACTCCTCATACCCGTCCGTCTGGGACCCTTTTACCCTTGAAACTTCCGGAGAGTCCATGGACTCATTTATCTATGGACTTCATTACGGATCTTCCTCCGTCGTCAGGGAATACTGTCATACTGGTGGTTGTTGACAGGTTCAGTAAGATGGCACATTTCGTTGCTCTTCCGGCACTCCCTAATGCTAAAACTCTGGCGCAGGTGTTCATTAGGGAGATCGTGAGACTTCATGGGTTGCCTTCTGATGTGGTGTCAGGTAGGGGGTCTCAGTTTGTGTCCAAATTTTGGAGGGCATTTTGTTTACGTCGGGGGATGCAATTGTCGTTTTCCTCGGCTTTTCATCCACAAACCAATGGTCAGACAGAGCGTCTGAATCAGAGTTTAAAGACATATCTCCGGTGTTTTGTATCGGAGAACCAGGAGGACTGGTCTTCTTTCTTGCCTCTGGCAGAGTTCGCTCTTAACAACAGGCGGAGCGAGTCCACTGGTAAGTCCCCATTTTTTGGGGCATATGGTTTTCATCCCCAGTTTTGTACTTTCAATGGGGGGGGTCCTTCTGGGGTTCCTGAGGAGGAGCGTTTCTCGTCGTCACTTGCTTCTGTGTGGCGAGGTGTATTGAATAATTTGAGTAATATGGGGAACCGTTACAAACGTATGGCTGATAGGAGGAGAGTTTCTGGTCCAGATCTGAATGTGAACGATCTGGTATGGTTGTCTACCAGGAATATAAAACTTAAAGTGCCCTCCTGGAAACTGGGTCCCAGATTCATCGGGCCGTACAGGATCAGTTCCATAATTAATCCTGTGGCATTTCGTCTGGAACCTCCTTCTACGTTTAAAATTCATAATGTGTTCCACAAGTCATTACTTAAAAGGTATGTGGCACCAGTCATACCGTCACCTCTACCTCCTCCTCCAGTGTTGGTCAATGGTAACTTGGAATTTCAAGTATCAAAAATCATTGACTCTCGTCTGAATCGCCGGTCCCTTCAGTACTTGGTGCATTGGAAGGGGTATGGTCCGGAGGAGAGGACGTGGGTCCCTGCGTCTGATGTTAACGCAGATCGTTTGGTTCGGACCTTCCACAGAACTCACCCGGGCAGGCCTGGCCCTGAGGGTCCGGAGGCCCCTCGTAGAAGGGGGGGTACTGTCATGTGTGCATTGCCACGAAGATCGTCGCAGTTGCACATTTTGACTTCTCACAGCTGAGTTGCTGTTTCTTTGTGTTTGGCAGCTAGGGAGTTAATTCTGTCTGTGCTCGGTGCTGGGACTGGGTGCAGTTTCTCCCGGCTGCAATTGATTATTTGTTGATTGGTTTCCTTTAAATTCCTGGTTGTCTGCTTTGGGAGTTGCCAGTGAAATCCTTCATGCAGACCACAGATAGGAATGAATCTGTATAGACTTAAGTTGAGAGCTCCTTAGCTGTTTTAAGCTCATCTTACTTAGAGTTTATTTCCCAGACCATTTATGTTCCTTCGGTGTTTGAGTGTGTATGCAAGTGAGTGCTATCCTGTCTGTCTTATATGTCTAATCTGTGTATTTAGCTGAGATCAGCCCATATCCCTTTGGTGGTAATCAGGATCCTTCTTAGGACTGATTACAGGGTTCAGGGTCTGACAGGAGACAGGGTTAGGCTGGAGACTTGGACCTCTGAACCATCATCAGTACCTCCAAGGTAAGGGATTAGTTAGGACCCCAGTGTAGGGTCAGGTTAGACCCCGGTCCTCCTCTTTCCTGTTACAGCTCATCAAGTCCTCAAGATTAACCCTGAGTTCAACTATATTGTTTCTGCACATCAAGTCCTCAAGATTAACCCTAAGTTCTGCAGAGATTGTGTCAGGTAAATCTATTTTATACTTACATTCTGATGTTGCTAAACTATATGTTGTATAGAGTGTGGTTCCTGTATAAATAGTTTACTGACATTGTATTCATATCATTAGACAGCGTGACACATACTGCCAAATCGTCCCTGTTCTCCTTCCTCAACCGTATAAAATGATGCACTGCTTGTACTCCCACAGTCGAACTAGCCAAAATGCGACAAAAAATCCTGCCCATAGAAATGATTCTACACGCAAAATTTAATCTTCCCAACAACGACTGCAATTCTTTCAACGTCACTTTACGCAACCTTCGAACCCTGTCCACCTCATGTTTAAGAAGAAACAATTTATCTTCAGGCAACCTACACTCCATCCTCTCTGAGTCAATCAAAATCCCGAGAAAACTCAGCGACGTGGACGGGCCTTCAGTTTTTTCCCCTGCCAACGGTACGCCAAAAAGACCGGCCACCCACTCCATAGCAGCTAAAGTATTTCTGCACAGCACCGAATCCGGCGGGCCAATAAACAAAAAATCGTCCAGATAGTGAATCACAGATTGGACTCCGGCAACGTCCTGAACCACCCATTCCAAAAACGTACTGAATGTCTCGAACAACGAGCACGAGATAGCGCAACCCATAGGCAAACATCTGTCCAAATAAAAACCCCCATCACAAAAACAGCCTAACAACGGAATGCTGTCCAGGTGAACAGGCAGCAACCGAAACGCAGATTCAATATCAGTCTTTGCCAACAAAGCTCCCGCCCCGTACTTTCCAACCCACCTCACCGCCGTATCAAAAGACGTATACTCAACGGAGCATAACTCTTGTGATATACCATCATTAACGGAACACCCCTTCGGGTACGACAAATGCTGAATCAATCTGAACTTGTTCGCTTCTTTCTTGGGAACGACCCCCAACGGGGAAACAATAGTCCCGACCACCGGCAAAGATACAAACGGGCCCGCCATCCTACCCAATTCCACCTCCTTCAACAATTTAGCACTAACAACGTCCGCGTGCAAGTACGCCGACCTCAAGTTTTTGATAGAAAATGGAACTGCGTGACTAGGAGAGGGAATCCTAAAACCTTCCGCAAAACCACTCCTAATGACCTCAGCCCCATCCCGGTCAGGATACCTATTTAGAAAGGGGGCCATCCTTTGAAGCCTCACTGGCGTCTCACCCTTTTCCGGCGCCCACCGCGGGCTTTCCTTTTGCTTTTTTAAACCACTTGGACGCTCCTTGGGAACTCCCGCTGCAAAAGGAGCACTCGTGTTTAAACTTACAGGTACTCCCGTACTCGCACTGGCCGTCATTAAACTGCCAGCAATTACCTGTTTTCTCTCTTGTTCCTTGCGTCCCTTACCCACTACTTCCTCTCCCTGACTGCTGGCTGTTGCCTCCTCCCCCACCCTGAAGGGACTGCCCATACCGGACAGGGGCCATAACCTTCAACCATAACCCGATATCCTTCTGGTCCCATTTAATCTCAGGCCTCACCGCCTTCCTATGCCTGAATTGCTCATCGTAGCGCAACCACGCCATCCCCCCATACGTTCGATGTGCTTCCCCAATGGCATCCAAGTAACAAAATAAACTGGAACAATTCTCCGCGGCCTTCTCCCCGATCACGCTAGCCAAAATTGCAAAAGCCTGCAACCAGTTAACGAATGTTTGCGGAATCAACCGCCACCGCCGCTTTTCTTCCTCCTATTTTTTACTATCATCCTTCTTCCCTTTATCCAAGTTAAACTTTTCCAAGGGCAACAAGGAGAATATCTCCACGTATTCGTCGCGCCAATTTTTTTCCTTTACCTCTTTTTTAGATGAGCCCCCAATGGCCCCTCAAAGCAGACACACACTTCCCCTTTTGCGCGATCATCCAACTTAATCTTATCCCCTTTATCCTTTTCCATCTGCACCGACACCGATACACCCTGACCCCGCTCCTCCTCCACCTGCACCGAACTGTCACTGCCCACTGTCGACCCGACAACTATTCCCGACGACCATGCCCCCACCGGCGTACTCCTACCCGTGCATGCAACCCCACTCTCCAACCTCTGCAAAACTTGCGCCATACCCCGCAAAACCTCACGTAAATACCCGTCGCCCCTCCCCCCAGGGCCTCCTGCCTGTACTCCCCGCAACCCCGGTGTCTGACCTCCTGCAACCCCTTGCCCCACTGCCCCTGCGGGCGACAAACAATACATAGAATCATGCTCACCAAGCTGCGCGGGTGCTGTGTCCCCGCCAGCCGAAAATCCGGAATCCAGCCGCCTCGATCCGTCCTGATGCTCGCTGCCATCCTCCGACTCATCATCGCCACTTCTTGGCCCCAGGTCTGCGCCCCTGACCTCCACGTCATCAGGGGGACCGGTGCCATTGAAAATTGCCGCTCTTCCGACCGCAGTCTGGAACGGGACCGCACCGCTGCTCCGCCCTGCCGTGTCACCGCACGACCTGCCAGATCGCTGCCCGCCGCTCTTCCTTGACTTGGACCTGGCATCAACTGGTCCCCCGGTGGCTGCCAGCCCTCCACCCTCCGGGCACTGCTCCTTCTTCCAGCTGCTTCCGGCCTCGTACCCGGCTGGGTGCCCGACGTCCTCACTGCCCAGGGTGCGTACGTGCTAACAGTGTCCCCAGATCTGCTGCCTCCTGCCATGTTGCCGCCTAGGCCCCGCCGCGGGTCAGCGCTCCCGCCTACCCGACAACGGGCCCGTGATAAACAAGTCGCAGGCCGCGGCCCTCCGCTCGCGGCCCTCCGCTCTGGTCGTCGGGAAGCTCCTGCTGCTGCCCCCCTTCCTGGTCCGGCCCACCGCCATCCACGGCCCGACTCGGCGGCCTAGGCCTCAGTTCCGGTCTCGCGGCCTGCACTTCCGGTCCTGGCCCTCCGGACGTCTCGCACGGTCCCCGCTGTGTAGGAAGCGCTCTTGCTCCGGCCTGGTCCCCGCTCTGGCTCCGCCGACCCACGCCTGCAGACCAGCTCCTCGGATTCCTGCCGGAGCGGGCACGGCGTCGAGCAACCATACCACCGCACGCCTCCGCAGGGTTCCCGGAGGGGCTCCTCTGCCTGCGCCCACCGCGCGCCGCCATTTCGGGGGACAATCGCTCAGGGGGCCTGGTCCTCCTACCCCTGCTGCTCACCGCCTGCGGCCCGGAGTCCCCTAGGAGGGAGGACAGCTGCTCCTCCAACCATCCGCTCTCCTTGAGCGCGCCACATCTCTCAGCCGGTCTACCAGGTAATCCACCGACTGCATCGCAGACATGCTTCTTTTCTCTTCAACTTTCTTTCTAAGAATGGCACCTTTACCGCACTTTCCACAAAAACCGCCCCAAATAACTCCCCCTTTCCGCCCCTTTCACCAGTCCCCCCAACCACCACTTCACAATTCAAAAAACTCTATACCGAAAACCCCTCCCCCAGCCCCAATGCAGTCATGTGGTGCTTCCACGTAGCTTCGCTCATTACAGCCCCCTCTGGACTCAAGCAAATGAGTCTCCTGCAAACACACATCAGCCTGTGATTTCCGCACCTCCCTCCACATCATGGAAATTTTCCCTGGGGAGTTCAGTCCTTTAACATTGAGTGATAGTATTTGGATGTTCATGGTGGAACATGTAATCGCCTAGAACTTCCCATATACCTCCAAGTACATTCCAACAATGTAATCAATATGAATAAACACTCTTCCATCGTAGTATTACTTTGAGAGCACAGATGCATCAATAAATGTAAGTCAGGGTTTCAAAACTGCACATTACCAGAACAAACATAAAGAAGAAAACAACCGAAAAAATTCAAAAGTAGTTAGAGCTAGAAAAAAAAGAAAGAAAGGGAAAAAAACAGGTTGCAAAAAAACATAATATAAACTGTTAAGTTAAGGATCAGCAGATAAAGTTGCTGCAAGGGCACTATCCCCACAATGGGCCTCAGAGACATGGACCTACTCCAAACCTCCAGATCATGGGTTAGACCACTCCTGGGTTAATTTCTTCCCTTGATTGTTTTTCCTGGAGAGAAAGGAATCTTTCACTCAGTCTTTCTTCAGCTTGTTTGGGAGAGTGACATACCACCAGTCGACCTTCATACGAGACCAATAACTTCACTGGCGAGAAACCCCATCTGATATTGTTGTCTCTGAGAGACTTACAAACGTGGGCATGTTCCCTCCTCTTAGCCAACATTGCTGCAAAAAGGTCTGGAAAAACTTGGAGGCTTTGCAAATCCTCTGGCAGGCTTGGGTTCTTCCTTAATCTCTGCAGAAATGTTCCTTTAGTGGTGACAAAATGCAGTCTGGCCAATGTGTCTCTAGGGAGATCAGGATTTATATGCTGTGGTTTAGGGGTTTTAGAAACTCTATCCACCATCAGATCTCTAGGGGTTAAATCAGGGAGTACTGCTTGCAGAAATGATTGCAGGAAAGCATGTAGGCTGTTATCAGCAATCACTTCTGGGATGCCTCTTATGCGAACATTATTCCTTCTAGATCTGTCCTCTAGAATAGATCAGGGTTCCCCAACTCCAGTCCTCAAGGCCCACCAACAGGTCATGTTTTCAGGATTTCCTTTATATTGCACAGGTGATGCAATCATCACCTGGGCAATACTAAGGAAATCCTGAAAACGTGACCTGTTGGTGGGCCTTGAGGACTGGAGTTGGGGAACCCTGCTCTAGATCATATACGTTGTCACTAAGCTGGGCTAATTCTTTCAAAGCTTCATTCTCATCGATCAGGACATTATATGATGTGGTGAATTCTGCCATCTTATTTTCCACATGGGAAGTGCGTTCTCCCAGGCTGGAGATCTCTCTCTTCATTTCCACCATCATGGATTTCAAGTCCTCTCTTAACGAGGCTCTTAAGGAAGAGAGGAGACTCTCCATATCTCCTTTTGTGAGAGGTACATTATGCTCCTGCTCCCCTGTGTCCACTGCACCTCCCCCCATGCCATGTGAGGAGTGAGAAGATCCAGAGTTAGATGCAGGTACCATTTTACCTGTACTCCCAGCAGGCGTCCCTCTGGAAAAGAAGTCCTCCAATCTTGATGGAGATCCACAATTATGGGTTCTCCCCCTGGTCATCATGAGCCCGGAGCCTTCAGACACCTGTAGCCTGTGTTATGGAGTTAAGGATTCTGGCTGGAAGCTGCTGTGTGCCGGTGTTAGGCCCACAGTCTCAGGAGCTCTGGAGATATGCGACTGCTGCCATCTGCTTGCAGGCCACGCCCCCCAATACCCACAGTTTTAACCGTGCCCTAAAACACATTTCTTCAGACTGGCCTACCGCCTCAACACATTTATCTAACTATGCCTGTGTGGCCCATTCAAAATTCTTACCATAACCAGGTTCCTCGTATCGTGTTCTCACACGCTTTCAGGGCCGGATTAAGAACATGATGGGCCTGGAGCTGAAGGGGCGGGCAAGGGGCGGGGCAAGGGGTGGGGCCAAACACAGCAATTCACAAAGGCCAAAAATGTAACGTAAAAGATATAAACAAAGTAAATAACAAAGTAAATATATGATACATGCCTAATATAAATACAGTGGATATAGAAGCAATTAAACCATGTCAGTCAAGGCGCATGGCAAGTTCTGTGTCTGTATGTATGTCAGCAGCCCATCTATAAGATTAGTACGTACCTGCCTATATACCAGTATCACAGCCATATATACCAGTACTGTGTGTGTATATATGTCAGCAGCACATCTATGTATAACATTAGTACCTGCTTATATACCAGTACCACAGCTATACATAGCAGTAACATGTCTGTATATATGTCAGCAGCACAAGATGTATTATAACATTAGTACCTGCTCCACAGGAACACACAACTCACACCTCAGTCTGACCTCCTCCTATAGCAGTTTTTCTCAACCTTCTCAGCCTCAGGGCACCCTGGGAAAAAATTAAAGTCCGGCCGATCAGACAAGAATTTGGACAGTCTAAACGGCCCGTAATACTGCCACACATAGCCCCCTTATAGTGCCACACACAGCCCCCTTAATACTGCCACACATAGCCATCTCAATAATACTGCCATACATAGCCACATTAGTAATATTGCGTCAGAGAGGCCCCATACACAGATATATGGCAACATTGAGAGGCCCATTCTAGTATATGGTGCAGCATTGAATGTCCCATAGTAATATAGGGCAACATTGAGAGGCCCATTCTAGTATATAGCGCAGCATTGAATGGCCCATAGTATATATAGCGCAGCATTGAATGGCCCATAGTTGCGCAGCATTGAATGGCCCATAGTATATATAGGGCAGCATTGAATGGCCCATAGTTGCGCAGCATTGAATGGCCCATAGTACATATAGGGCAGCATTGAATGGCCCATAGTATATATAATGCAGCATTGAGAGGCCCATAGTATATATAGGGCAGCATTGAGAGGCCCATAGTATATATAATGCAGCATTGAGAGGCCCATAGTTGCGCAGCATTGAATGGCCCATAGTATATATAGGGCAGCATTGAATGGCCCATAGTTGCGCAGCATTGAATGGCCCATAGTATATATAGCGCAGCATTGAATGGCCCATAGTTGCGCAGCATTGAATGGCCCATAGTATATATAGGGCAGCATTGAGAGGGCCTCTCAATGCTGCCCTATATATACTATGGGCCATTCAATGCTGCGCTACATACTAGAATGGGCCTCTCAATGCTGCGCTATATTACTATGGGCCATTCAATGCTACGCTATATACTATAATCGGCCTCTCAGAGGCCCATTATAGTATATACCGTAGCGTAGCATTGAATGGGGGCCATAGTATATAGGGCAGCATGCCAGCATTGAGAGGCAGAGGCCCATAATATAGCGCAGCCTCTATATTGTAATGCACTCCCCATAGGCAGTCTTATTTATAATGCACCCCATAGGCAGTCTTATTTATAATGCACCCCATAGGCAGTCTTATTTATAATGCACCCCATATGCAGCCTTACTTATAATGCACCCCCATATCCAGCTGTACTTACGTACTTATAATGCACTCCCCCATATGCAGCCGTACTTATAATGCACCCCATATCCAGCCTTACTTATAATGCACCCCATATGCAGCCTTACTTATAATGCACCCCATATGCAGCCTTACTTATAATGCACCCCCATATCCAGCTGTACTTACGTACTTATAATGCACTCCCCCATATGCAGCCTTACTTATAATGCACCCCATATCCAGCCGTACTTATAATGCACCCCATATCCAGCCGTATTTATAATGCACCCCCATATCCAGCCGTACTTATAATGCACCCCCATATCCAGCCGTACTTATAATGCACCCCATAGGCAGCCTTACTTATAATGCACCCCCATATCCAGCCGTACTTATAATTCACCCCATATGCAGCCTTACTTATAATGCACCCCATAGGCAGCCTCTGTACTATAATGTACCCCCTTTACAAAAATAATAAATTCTGTACTCACCTCTCTTGCTCCAGGCTCCTGCGCTGCTCACTGCTCTCCCTCTCAGCGTCTGACTGCCGTCGCCGGGCAGTGACGTCATCGCGCCCGCTGTCAGACGCTGAGAGGGGGATTATGGGAGAGAAGGAGCGCTCGCTCCTTCTCTCTCAATGCGGTCAGCTGTATTGGCTGGATGCCGATACAGCTGACCCTGCGATGACGGGCGGGGGGCCCACTGCTGGCACCGGGCCCCCCACCGCCTGCTCAGGGGCCCCATAGCGGCCGGGCGGCAGAGCAGGGAGATTGATTCTCCCTGCCATGCCGCAGAAAGTAACTGTGTCGGCGTGCTATGCACGCCAATACAGTTACAGTAGCGTAGCTACGCTACTGGGCCTATCTCTAACAAGGGGCCTGGAGCTGCAGCTCCATCAGCCCCTACGTTAATCCGGCCCTGCACGCTTTATGTATTTAATAGCCCTCTGTGTCTGTACTTTTACACATACTGGTTGGTAACCGGTCATGCAGCATTACATGAACACCCAATTTCTTACATTATGGTTGGTCAGAACAATGAAAGCAATTATTACCATCCACCTTTTGTGTCTTCCGCATTTCCTCATAGATTGTAGCTTGCAAGCAGGGCCCTCATTCCTCTTGGTATCTGATTTATGTGATGATTGTTATGCTGTAAAGTCTTTTGTCTGTACAAGTCCCCTTTAAAATGTAAAGTGCTGAGGAATATGTTGGCGGAATAGAAATAAAATTAGTGTTAATAGTAATAATAATAATATTATGGCAGTCCGTTCATGCCCTGACAAATTTTAAAGGCGAGCTTTTGGCAATTTGACGCTAGGAATAAGATGAATAGCACAATCATAGGGACAATGGGGAAGTAATATCTCCACCTCTTTTTAGGAGAACACATCTCCGAAGTTCTTCAGGTTCCCCGGAAGACCCTTCAGACTAGCGGAGCACATTTGTAAGTTTTTTAGACTTTTTTTTGTAACACTTGGGGCTCCATTTCACAATCTCCATCCTACACCAATCAGTAACAGGATTGTGAACCTGCAACTATGGAATCCCCAGTACCAATCCAGCAGGTAAATTATCCTACACAAAGCAGGAGATGGATTCAGATTGGAGTGCTCCCACTTGGAGAGTGAGCTAACAGTGTCTTGTCAAGGGCGATGAATGGGTCTTTCTAAACTAACTGTTCCTAACCCTAACTTCAGAACCAGTCCCGAATCGATAAAGTTAGTAGCAGACCCACAGTCAATGAACACCAATGTTGATAACACCTGGTTCTCGATTGATAACCTAGTATTTATCAGTACTTTATCAGACAAAAAAAAAAGTACCTGAGAGTCTGGGTGACCTCCTCAGTCGTCACCCAGACTCAGACCTTCTCCCGATGGTTTAATAGCTTGAGGACGAGTTGGGCAATTCTTAAGAAAATATCCAGAGAGACCACAGTGCAGACAGAGTCTGAAATTTTGCCTCTGTCTTGTCTCCGCAACACGAAGACTGGCAACTCTAACCTCGGGGAAATAGACCTGCTCCGGGGAAGTATAACGAGAAGCCTGCTGTTCCCCATGTCTCTCAGGGATTCTGCAGTCCATTCGTATGGCCTGAGTCACGGCCTCCATCACAGAACAAGGGTGTCATGGAGGGTTTTGCAAAGGCCTTTTTAGAACTTGTTACACCCGGTCCCAGTTCTGGCCCCTCACCCGCTCCTGCGTTGTCTCTGTACCTCTGCGAAGTCCCTGTCAGGATCTTCGCTCTCTGTCTGTCCCTCGGCGTCCTGCTGCTGCTGTCTCTCCTCTGCTTCCTAATGTCAAAATAACACCACACTCCTTGTAGATATGCTTCAAAGTGAAAAATCTTTATTTAAGGTGTCTCATATGGAAAAACGACAAGCAATTTAACGTTTCGGCCACAGCCTGGCCTTGATCACAATGTCGCCATATAGAGATGCTTCACAAAAATAGTGGTCTTGGACCCCTTACTGAGGGTTAATGCAAGGCGCAGGAGATAGTCCACATTATTATGCTGAATCAGATACAGCTGATCTAAATAGTATAGACAATTGTATGAAGTGCTGTTCACACTTATGAGGCAATTCAGAAATGGTGGTGGTATAGTAGCCGTATATAAGCTGGTTACATATATATATGCAGTGCTCTGCACATTAATTACGGAATTCTGGAACGGTGGTGATATAGTTGTATATAGGTTGGGTATAAATAGATACGCAATGCTGTGATCCGTTGGTGATGAAGTGGTCACCCTGTGGTTTGCATCGGGATTGGAAGCGTTGGTGGTATAGTGGAATTCCCAGCTCAGGCACTGGTGTGCCAGCGTTCCACTATACCACCAATGCTTCCAATCCCGATGCAAACCACAGGGTGACCACTTCATCACCAACGGATCACAGCATTGCGTATCTATTTATACCCAACCTATATACAACTATATCACCACCGTTCCAGAATTCCGTAATTAATGTGCAGAGCACTGCATATATATATGTAACCAGCTTATATACGGCTACTATACCACCACCATTTCTGAATTGCCTCATAAGTGTGAACAGCACTTCATACAATTGTCTATACTATTTAGATCAGCTGTATCTGATTCAACATAATAATGTGGACTATCTCCTGCGCCTTGCATTAACCCTCTGAAAGGGGTCCAAGACCACTATTTTTGTGAAGCATCTCTATATGGCGACATTGTGATCAAGGCCAGGCTGTGGCCGAAACGTTAAATTGCTTGTCGTTTTTCCATGTGAGACACCTTAAATAAAGATTTTTCACTTTGAAGCATATCTACAAGGAGTGCGGTGTTATTTTGACATTATGATTTAGGAGATTTTTGATCTCGTACACCTGCACCATTTACTACTAAATTGAGTGCTAGCCTCTCGTTCTCCCTATTGTTCTCCTCTGCTTCCTGGCATGCTGCCAGCAGACCTCCAAGGAGAATGCTTAGGACGCGAGTGAGCGTCCCTCTGGTCTCATAAAGAGACAGCGCGCATTTTTTGAAAATATCAATTAACCAATGGCAGCGCACTGATTACAATTTCTGGCCACTCCGCCATAGGGGGAGTGCCGGAGCAACGAGTATCTACTCTTTCTAATCCCGGTTCTGTCCTTGCTCTGTCTGCGCTGTTATAGCATTTCGTTTGGCACTCTGCTTATACTGTTTGTTTCCGCAGAATATCAGTAACCTGTTGTTCGGCTATCCTAGACGACATCTGTACCTATACACTCAAGTGCCATCCCGTTCCGCCACTCGCCGTCCAAACCTGTGGACAAAACTAAAGTTGCTGGAGCCAGCTTCCTACCATCTACCCGGAACCTGACGATCTTTGCCAGAGCCAGCTTCACCTCACATACTCGGTGTCCACCAGTCTGCTCCACAATATCTGTAATACCTGTTTATCAGTTTGTCCCGCTGGCACAGCTGCCACGTGTCTGGGGTCTAACTGGAGGTAGCACCTGTGTCCCCTAGGTATTCCATTCTGGTTCTGTTCGAGGGACCTTACTACAGATACCTGGGGCTCACTAGTTATGCCCCCTTCTGAGCCCCCTGGACCGTCGTCTCGAGGTCCATTCAAAAAATAAAATACGAGTGTGAACTTCATCATCTGTGCCTCTGCTTCCATTCGTTACAGATTGCTCCGGCCATGGAACCCGCTGGATCCTTCGACTGTGGAGCTTTGCCAAGAGGTGAACGGTCTAAGGGATCAATAGGATAAGATCACGACTTATCTTCGCAGCTTGTCTACTTGCATGGATTCCCTGCTGTCCCCGACTGCGACCGACTCGTCTACCAGCACCCATTTACCCGCCTGCACGCAAGTAGAGGTCCTCGCCTGGCAGCCCCCACATGCTTCCATGGCGATTCCACTCAGTATCGGGGCTTCATCAATCAGTGCACACTGCACTTCGAAATCCTGGGGCATATGTTTGCTTCTGACAGAGCCAAGGTAGGCTTTATAATGTCACACCTTGCTGGAGAAGCCCTCGCCTGGCTTAACCCTCTATGGGAAAGAGGGGACCCCCTGGTTAATGATCTCCAGTCTTTTCTAGAAGCGTTTTGCAGGACCTTCGATGAACCTGGTCATGTTACATTGACAGCTTCCGCCCTGCTCCGCCTACGTCAAGGAACGCTCACGGTGGCTCAGTATGCTGTGCGGTTCCGCACTCTCTCGTCCGAATTATCCTGGAACAACGAGCCCTTGCTGGCTACCTTCTGGGAGGGGTTGTCGGGAAGAATCAAGGATGGGTTGGTGGGACGGGACAGGCCTACTACCTTGGATGTTCTGATATCCCTCGCTACCCGAATAGATCTGAGTTTTCAGGAACGTTCCAAGGAGATCAAATGGGACAAGAGGTCCTACCACCTAGGCTCTACTTCTTCTAAGTTGGCTACCTTGTCTTCCTCTCCTGAAGCCATGGAGGTTGTTCGTGTAAGTTTGGCTAGCCGCCGCCAGGAGGCGTACCGCAAAGAAGGAAGTTGCCTCTACTGTGGTAGTCTTGAGCACCTGATTCGTACCTGTCCCTAAGAGGTCGGAAAACTTCAGTGCCTAGGTTCGGTTGGAGAGGCCACCCTAGGTAGAGAACGTCATTGCGAATCTCAGTCTCCGTCTCCTTCGGAGCAATAAAATTCTCTGAACTTTGTTTACTGGATTCTGGAGCTGCAGGGAACTTCATCCAGCAGGCGGTTGTGGATCATTACAGCTTACCAGTCCAGTGTCTTCCTGATCCGTTACGTGTGACCGCCGTAGATGGCAAACCACTGACTGAGCCCATCCAGTTTCAGACCGAGCCTGTGGAACTCCGGGTAGGTCTAACGCATGCTGAAAGAATCCGTTTTTCTGTGTACCCCGGTTTGTCTCATCCCTTGCTTTTAGGTTTACCATGGCTTCAGATGCATGAACCGGTCCTACATTGGAGAACTGGAGAGGTTCTGCGTTGGGGAGATACCTGCATGAATCGATGCCTAACCCGGATTCAACCTGTTTCGCCTCCAGTTCAACCAGTTACCCTGCCACGGTTGCCTTTCTCTTCCTGGTCCTTCTCTGACGTCTTTGGGAAAAAAGAGGCTGAGAGACTACCTCCACACAGGTCGTATGACTGTCAGATAGATCTTCTCCCTGGAACATCTCCTCCTAGCAGGAGAGTTTATCCTCTTTCTCAAGCAGAGACTCAGGCCATGTCGGACTACATCCAAGAGAACCTGGCAAGAGGATTTATCCGAAAGTCATCTTCACTGGCAGGAGCAGGATTCTTCTTTGTGAATCCCTGCGGCCCTGTATCGACTACAGGGGCCTAAACCAGATCACGGTAAAAAACAGGTATCCATTACCTCTTATTTCAGTGCTGTTTGATCATCTCCGAGGGGCCAAGATCTTCACCAAATTGGATCTCAGAGGGGCCTACAACCTGATCCGAATCAGAGAAGGAGACGAATGGAAATCAGCCTTCAACACCCGTGACGGCCACTACGAATACCTGGTAATGCCATTTGGCCTAAGCAATGCACCTGCAGTCTTTCAGGAATTTGTTAATGACATTTTCAGGGATCTGCTCTATACTTGTGTCGTTGTCTACATGGACGACATTTTGATATTTTCTGCAGACTTGGCCTCACACCGGAGGCAAGTACGCCTGCTCTTACAAAGACTGAGAGAGAATGCTAAACATGAGAAATGCCTCTCTGAGCAATCCTCTTTGCCTTTCCTCGGGTACATTGTATCTTCCACAGGTTTAAAGATGGACCCCGAGAAGTTGTCTGCCGTTCTCAAGTGGCTTCGTCCGTCTGAGTTAAAAGCCATACAACGGTTCCTGGGGTTCGCCAACTACTACCGGCCATTCATCCCACACTTTTCCACTCTAGTGGCGCACATCACAGCTTTAACCTGGAAAGGTGCAAACTCCAAGGAATGGTCCTCCGAGGCAGAAGAGGCCTTTGTTTCTCTCAAACAAACCTTCGCTTCCGCACCCGTTCTCCATCGTCCAAATTCTAATGAGCAATTTTTTCTTGAGGTAGACGCTTCCTCCAAAGGTGCAGGAGCAGTTCTCACCCAGAAATCGTCTACTGGTCGGTTGATCTCCTGTGTTTTTTTTCCAAGGTTTTTTCTCCCGCAGAAAGGAACTACTCCGTTGGCGATTGGGAACTGTTGGCTATCAAATTAGCTCTACAAGAATGGAGACATCTTCTTGAGGGAGCTCTTCACCAGGTAGTCATATTCACCGATCATAAAAACCTTGCCTACCTCCAATCTGCTCAAAGACTGAATCCCCGGGCCTTGTTTTTTGCTCATTTTAATTTTGTCCTTCATTTCCGTCCAGCTGACAAAAACATCAAGGCATAGCCTTTTTGCCTCCTGAACTGGAGGAAGAACCTCAGCACATTATTGAACCTTCAAGGTTAGTCTCAGTTGCCTCCATTGATCTTGCGGGGCTTCCCCCAGGGAAAACTCTCGTGACCGCCTCGGAACGTAATCGTGTCCTGCGGTGGGGTCATTCTTCCAAGTTGGCAGGCCACACCGGTCAGAAAAGACTCATCAACTCATCACCCGTTACTACTGGTGGCCTACCATGGGTAAGGATATCCAGGAGTATGTCACAGCCTGTCCTTCATGTGCCCGTAACAAAACAGATAAACATCTACCAGCTGGTAGGCTTTTGCTTCTTCAGATTCCATCTACTCCCTGGCAGCATATCGCGATGGATTTCATCACGTATCTTCCCATTTCTTCCGGCTGCTCAGTGGTATGGGTTGTGGTGGACCGCTTCTCTAAAATGGCTCACTTCGTTCTGCTACCCGGCCTCCCGTTTGCTCCTGAACTTGCCGATCACTTCATTCAGCACATCTTCCGTCTCCATGGATTTCCTCTCCACATCGTGTCCGACAGGGGCGTCCAGTTCACCTCAAAGTTCTGGAGAGCAGTCTGTAAACTGGTAAAAATAGAACTAGATTTTTCTTCGGCATACCATCCCCAGTCCAATGGGCAAGTGGAGAAGATCAATCGAATCCTGGCCAGATTCCTGCGTCACTTCATCAACGCACACCACAACGACTGGGTAGAATTACTGCCCTGGGCGGAATTCTCCTACAACAACCAAGTAAGTGAATCTTCTGGAAAATCTCCCTTTCAGTATGTGTTTGGACTCCAACTCGGAATCCCTTTTCCTATCTCTGGACCGTCTGGTGTTCCGGCAGCCGATACCTTTACCAAAGATTTCTCGAAAATTTGGAAAGATACCAAGACTGCTTTGGAGAGAGCCTCTCAACGTATGAAAAGGCATGCGGACAAACGATGCCTGGATGTCGCCCCGGAGATAAGGTATGGCTCTCCTCCAAGTACATATTTCAGAAGTTGCCTTCGTACAAATTGGGTCCCCGTTTCATTGGCCCCTTTGAAGTCTTGAGACAAATCAACCCGGTCTCTTACAAACTGAAATTGCCTACTTCCTTACGTGTGCCTAACTCCTTTCATGTTTCCCTCCTCAAACCAGTAGTTTTGAGCCCCTTCTTTAAGGACCCGGGTACCACTCCAGATCCTGTCTCTGGGGATGATGTTTTTGAGGTAAAGTATATCTTGGCCACTAAGAAAGTAAGGGATAGGACCTATTACCTGGTGGACTGGAAGGGTTTTGGTCCTGAGGAGAGGTCTTGGGAGCCTAAAGAGAACATCCAGGCCCCTCTCCTTCTGAAAGAATTTCACACAGGCTTGAAAAAGAGGGGGCGTAAAGAGGGGGATACTGTTACACCTGGTCCCAGTTCTGGCCCCTCACCAGCTCCTGCTCCTGAGGCTGTCTCTGTACCTCTGCGAAGTCCATGTCAGGATCTTCGCTCTGTCTGTCCCTCGGCGTCCTGCTGCTCTCTCCTCTACTTCCTGTCACGCTGCCAGCAGGCTTCCAAGGAGAATGCTTAGGATGCGAGCGTGCGTCCCTCTGGTCTCTTAAAGGGACAGCGTGCATTTGCTTATACTGTTTGTTTCCGCAGAATGTCAGTAACCTGTTTGGCTATCCTAGACGAGATCTGTATCTATACACTCAAGTGCCATCCCGTTCCGCCACTCGCCATCCAAACCTGTGGACAAAGCTAAAGTTGCTGGAGCCAGCTTCCTACCATCTACCCGGAACCTGACGATCTTCGCCAGAGCCAGCTTCACCTCACATACCCGGTGTCTGCCGGTCTGCTCCACAATGTCTGTAATACCTGTTTACCCATTTGCCCTGCTGGGACAGCTGCCACGTGTCCAGGGTCTAACTGGAGGTAGCACCTGTGTCCCCCAGGTATTCCATTCTGGTTCTGTTCGAGGGACCTTACTACGGATACCTGGGGCTCACTAGTTATGCCCCCTTCGGAGTCCCCGGACCGTGGTCTCGAGGTTCCACTCAAAAAATAAAATACGAATGTGAGCTTCATCATCTGTGCCTCCGCTTCCACTCGTTACAGAACTGGAACCTGAGAGCAGCAACGCTCCATAGAACTTAGGTGGACCACTGCTGGAACTCAGTACAGTAGTCCTCAGCTGTGCCACCCCTCTGTGCCAGGTTAATTATTTTAGCCTCTGCAGCTTGGATTCTGTTGGTTTCATCAAATATCAGAACTAAACTGTCAAAAAAGTCGTCAACAGAAAACCATTCTGGGGCTTGTTCTGGCAAAGAAAATGCCAAGGTCTGAGGATTTCTTGCAGTAGGGACATGATTATTCCCGCCTGCTGGAACTCCTCCCCTGATGACAGGGGGTGCAGGGTAAAAAATAACTTACAGCTCTCCCTGAATACCCTAAACTGGTCTTTTTATCCCGAAAATTTATCAGGGAGGGTGTGGTGACATCGCATTTAATCTAAATTACCCTGACATATTATTTCAGTAGGCCCAAGGACATGAGCTTGAGTTCATATGAGAATGACTGTTGGCCCTTATTGTCACTAAATTATTGTTCACTGGCTACTGATTAGCTATTGTATTGCAGTCCTAGTAGTGTTCTACAATCCTTGGGAAACAAAGGCACAATGTTTGAATGTTTGTTAATATGTGGATGACCCATTGGTGCTCTGCAATATGAAGAGCAATCTATGCATGTTCTTTGCACACTCCTGCAGTGAGGGATGGCCTCCTACCACCTTCCCCCAAGCCTGTGGTGGAATGACTGAATGAGAAGTTGTGATCTATAAAAAGGAGGATCTGCCTGTGTTCAGAGAGTCTACATTACAGAAGTCATGACATCATCACTCCAACTGAAGAAATACAGAGCTGCAACCTTTGACCATCGCTGAACCATGGATACGTTTGGAGAAAGCCAGGATTGGGACCCGCTGGTCGCCTGGTTCCATGGATACGTTTAGAGAGGCCAAATTGTGATTCTCGGATCAACTGGCCTTGTACCTTGTAAGGACTCAATGCACTGTCATCTTCCTACGCTTGTTGTTACATCCTTTTTGTGCGTGTGCCACAGTTGGGGTAGTGAAACTGGAAGATCTCAAATCACAGCTGCCATTATCCCGGCGAGTCAGCGGAAGGATGAGACTCTGTAATGTGCACCATCTTGGGTACTGTGCTGGGACTGTTCTATGTGTTATCTGCCTGTTTTGAGGTTCAATAAAGCATTGCCACACAGTTTTACCCTCATCCTGTGTTGTCTGAGTAGCGTTACGCCCATGATAAAGGGAGAGCGGGGGTTCGGCGGGACGATCCCTGGTCCATGCTGTTCCGGCTAGCGGACCTGGGGCTCCTGCCAACCCCCGTGACTCCACAGAGGGATATCACAGGTTCGGGAGAGACCTATTAGAGGGTACTGACGTCAAAGTCACTGCCGGCAGTGGTGGGGTTATGGGGGGGGTCTTCATTAATTTATTTATCTGACCCAGCAACTGATATTGCGATGACTCCAGACTCAGGCAATCCTTAGCCAGATCTTAAGTCATCTGCGTCAAATTCGCCACCTGGTCACAAAGTGCGTGAACAGGATTCATACTGGCGAAAAAGAAAAACGTATTGGCCAGATGTAACATGACGCTAGTCACTTCACACAGCCAAGCCGTGAGTCAGAATGGTCAAGGAGTCCAAGGTCAGAAGCCAGGAGGGTACGTTATAAACACAAGGAAGAAACAAAAGCCTAGTCAGGTAACGTTCCGAGGTCAGAATACCAGGAGGATAGCGGATAAGAGCAGGAGATAAAAAGATGGTCAGAACGAAGTCCAAGGTCAGACAACGAAAGATCAAGCATACAGAACTCAAGGCACGGGAAGCACAAACCTCACTTGTTGAATGTGCATCTGACAGAGGTCTGTAGAAACAGCTCAGTTAAGTAGAATGGCAATCACCTGATATAATGAACACTTGGAGACAGCCGACGCCTCCCAGTCTCAGATTGGATAGTCAAGCTGTCAATCAACACACTGACAGCTCATCAAGCTGAGGACCCGTTGAAGCGGTAACATGCGAAACGGCCGTCGTCCATTCCTGCACTCCCCGCATTCCTCCCTAGCCCGCTTTCCAGACTCAAATGCCTACACCCCAGAGGTAAAATAAAGAATTTTTTGAGTCTTTCTGCAACATGGTGAGGGCAACAATTTTTTTCTTATAAGCATTTGTATAAAATATATATATATATAATATATATATATATATATATATACACCGTATATACTCGTGTATAAACCGAGATTTTCAGCCCATTTTTTAAGGCTGAAAGTCACCCTCTCGGCTTATACGCGAGTCATATACCAGGGGTCGGCGGGGGAGGGGGAGCGAGGGTGTCAGATCATACTTACCCCCCCGCGCCGGCACGTCTCTGTAGCCCCACTGCTTCTCCCACGATCTCAGGCTCCTTCCTGCAGCGGTCACTGGTACCGCTCATTAGAGTCATGAATATGCACATATTCATGACTTTAATGAGCGGTACCACGTGACCGCTGTAGGAAGGAAGAGCTGCAGAGACTGCGGGAGAAGAGCAGGGGCTGTAGAGACGCGCCGGCGGGGGGGGTGAGTATAAGCGATATTCACCTGTCCCCGGTCCACCGCTGCGCGCTGCTCTGACCGACTCGTCCTCTGGCTGTGATGTTCAGGCAGAGGGCGCGATGACGTAGTTAGTGCGCGCCGCGCCCTCTGCCTGAGCGCTCACTGACAAAAGGACCCGGAAGACAGCAGAGCGCAGCGGTGGACCGGGGACAGGTGAATATCTCAGGTGCCGGGGCCCTGAGCGAGCGGTGACACCGGCACCTGTCCCCCATAGCGCGCTGGTGTCCCCGCCTGCTCAGGTCACCGGCATCTGGCCCCCAACGACGAGAGGTGAGTATGTCATTTTTTTTTTAGTTGCAGCAGCGGCAGCATAAGGGACCTATACTATGGGGCATAATCTATGGAGCATATGGGGCATAATCTATGGATCATATGGGGAATAATCTATGGAGCATATGGGGAATAATCTATGGAGCATATGGGCATAATCTGTGGAGCATATGGGGCATAATCTATGGAGCATATGGGGCATAATCTATGGAGCATATGGTACCTATACTATGGGGCATAATCTATGGGGCATAATCTGTGGAGCATATGGGGCATAATCTATGGAGCATATGGGGCATAATCTATTGGAGCATACTCTATGGAGCATTTTATGGGGGCATAATCTAGGGAGCACCATATGGGGGCATAATCTATGGAGCATCTTATAGGGCCATTATTAACCTTTATGGTACTTTATATGGAGAGTATTTTGTATGGATTATCTTATGGGGCCCATCATGAACTGTAAGGAGCATTATATGGGGCTCCTGATTCAATATGGATATTCAAAAACATTTAACCTACTGATGTCTCAATTAATTTTGCTTTTATTGGTATCTATTTTTATTTTTGTAATTTACCAGTAGTTGCTGCATTTTCCACCCTAGACTTATACGCGAGTCAATAAATTTTCCCAGTTTTTTGTGGCAAAATTAGGGGGGTCGGCTTATACACAGGTCGGCTTATACATGAGTATATACGGTGTGTGTGTATATATATATATATATATATATGCTTTTACAAATATTTCCATTGAAAACGATGTGTAAATGACAGAATTGCTGTATGTAAAAGTTCATGTTAAAATCGCATTGCAATCGGATAGCAATCACACTGCATTCAGATGTAGATCGGATGCTAGGTGTGAAAAGTCGGATTGTACTCGCATGACACTTGCATTACACTCGCTTTATACTCATGCGACTCTCGGCAGGGAGACTCGGGCCTTAGTGGGGATTTACTGCGCCCTTCCAGCTGTTTCTGGCCTTCTGCAGCCACATAACGGAGGTTGCCTATCTTAGTTCTTCTGAAATATTCAGCCTTCCAGTATGGTCTTGGATGAGTCTTCAGCTGGGTATAGCATTGGCTCATCCAAGCTGGGGCATTGTGCAGGCGACATCGGCTGGTGTTTCTCCTGGAGTTTATGGGTAGTGGGGATTTCTACCTCTGCGCCCTTCCAGCTGTTTCCAGTCTTCTTCCACCTTCCTCTGACTTGTGATTAGCATTTGATGAGACGTGTAATCTCACGCCATTCTGTTGCCTATTAGTGTTGGAAGAGCCAATGTTGCGCTTTATCTCCTGTGAGATTTTCTGTTTTCTTGGTGAGTTGGTAGTAGATAACCCTACTAAACCAGGTACTTGTACCAGTTCTCCGTATTTTACTACCTCTCAGGATTCAGATCAGACACCTCAAATTCTGCCACCAGTCATTGTGTCCACAGCTGTTATGATGGCGCCATATGTGTCAGCGGATTGCACCAGGCGATGAATAGATTCACATGTTCCCTTCAGACGAGGTATTTCTGGTTTCCATACCTTCCAACCCACGGCCGGCACTTTCATTCATTACATGCAGACAGAACACAATGTGCACTTTCCGGTAAAAAGCCATTAATTGTTCCCAAGGACACATGACGCTGCCATTTCAATAGAAACCTGTGATCTCTGCGTGGGAGAAAAAGGGACGGAGATGCTGACAGAATGCGGCAGATTCATTCCTGCTACTAGTGACACATGAGAAACGCTCCCACCATTTACATATCACCATATATCATCGGATTGCTGGGTTGCACGGGTTGTTACAGGTACAGTTATAACAAATGTCTGGGTAATTTGATGATTTGTGATGTTTATTTTTGAAAGTGCTATAAAAATAACATTATTATTATTGTTTTTCATTCTCTTTCTGTAATAATTTTATAGGAAGAAAAAAATGTTACAGTTATTTTCCCTGTAGAATACAAGTATGCAGGGTGAGCCATTTATATGGATACACCTAAATAAAATGGGAATGGTTGGTGATATCAACTTCCTGTTTTTGGCACATTAGTATATGGGAGGGGAAAACTTTTCAAGATGGGTGATGACCATGGTGGCAATTTTGAAGTCAGCCATTTTGGATCCAACTTAATTTTTTTTCAATGGGAAGAGGGTCATGTGACACATCAAACTTATTGAGAATTAAAAAAAACAATGGTGTGCTTGCCTTTATTCTTTCATAAGTTATTTACAAGTTTATGACCACTTATAAAATGTGTTCAAAGTGTTGCCCATTGTGTTGGATTGTCAATGCAACCCTCTTCTCCCACTCATGACACACTGATAGCAACACTGCAGAAGAAATGCTAGCACAGGCTTCCAGTATCCGTTGTTTCAGATGCTGCACATCTCGTATCTTCATCCTATACTGCCCGTACCACTTATGTACAATCAGTCCCAATAAGGTTTCCTGTCCTGCAAATTTAGAGGGTAGAAGGGTGGTGTAATATGGTTATGTCATGCAGTGGGAATTAATGAATGCCCAATCTGACAGACTGGTCTGAGGTGGACAATCTGGATTGAGCTTGGAGGAGGACAGCACCTCATGGACTTTTCTCCTGAAGATGCTGAGAAGGTTAACTACGCACACCTTTAGCTTCCCATGTGATGATCATCCAGAGTGAGCCATATTAAATACTAGGCACGTCTCTGGTGGATACTGAGAGACTCTCTTGTTGAGGAAATGTGTTCAGGCGTCTCCTGATAGATTTTTGCTATTTCGGTGATCAATATTGAGCATCAGCTGGATTGTCTGTCCAATTTGAAGAACCTGCCACCATTTCCCATTACAATCCTTATGCTGATGTTGGTTCTGCAGCCATTAGTCTATTGTACTTTTACTGTCGGTAGTCATTTACTTGCATCTGCAGTTACTCACACCACCCTGCAGCAGAACACACCAGACGAGCGGAGGTCACCACTACCACCATCTTTGTTGCTTTCTCATGTCAGAAGTGGTCCACTGGTCTGAAATAACCTGCACAGTCAAAGACCACTGTGACCTAAATATGTCTTCCACTGCTGAAATCAAAGGATGAGGTTACTAGGTAATTTGGTGCTCCCAGAAGACAAGCAGTATGGAGTTTCGGCTACATCCAGCCTTCATCAGGTGTTAATTGGGGTTGGATGCAGCCAAAAAGCTTGCATTTTTATTCATCTTTCTCCCCAGTCACTGCCAGTGAGTGGCAGGTCTCTTCTGAAATACGAACGCTGGGAGAGATAAGTCACTCAAGGGCAGAGGGAGGTGAGCGGCTGCCGGAGACCTGCCTGTCCGACTAGTCTCCCATGTGGCACAGTTCCCAGCAGATTTTTCTCTGAAACGCTGCAGCATCTGACAGCCATACATACCAGGCTGAGATGATACAACTAGTACCTAATACATGCTGCCCACGGATCGGGCAACATGTGTCACCTGCTAGATTCCCTTTAAGAAGTACGTCAAGAGAATTGACAGAACATGGCTGCTGAGTGCCGAAGCTCAGAGCCCCAAGACATTGCTTAACCTCTTGTGCATCACTAGCTCCAGAGAACTATTTTGCCTCTGAAAGACACATCATCCCAATTCACAAAGCTGAGAGACAGACCGGGTGGTATAAAACACTCCACCGCCGGCCTGGAGTAGTGAAGAGGTGGTCTCTAGAGTTATGACCCACCATTCACTATTTAGGGTTGTGATGCAACATGCCGGGGATGACGACTAGAGATGAGCGAATATTTCAATGTTTGATTTGGATTACGTTCAGCGAATTTGCAATATTCGCCGATTAATTCGTTGAATCTTCGCCGAACATTACCAAATGCCATTCACCACAATGGGAGGCAAAAATAAACGCATGCACAACACCTTAGAACGGCCCCAAATGCTGTCAAAACACATCAAATGAGGGACAGACACCAGGAAAGTGGCCTCAATTCACCCACAGTACAGATTTTAGCATGGCACTGCAGCAATCAGCCAGGCATGAGCTATCTGGGTCTGGGACAGCTTTTATACAGCTTTCAATTGAACGTCACAGTAAGACGAGGTGGGTGAGGGATCGCTGTAGGGCCCCTTTGCTGGGAGCCCTGATACCACATGCAACACCTCTACCTGCTTTCATGCCGAGCCACATTCAGGTGGCACAAATATCAGTTTTGTAGACTACTGTTGTCAGAAAAATTTAAGAATAGTATCACAGGTAGTTGAGTCCAAGGTAGTGGAGGCCTGATGGTGTCGGAGACCTACTGATACAGGCAACACGCATTAAGGAGACCCAAGCAGGAGTGTTCACATTTCCAAAAATTACTGGCAGACACCACAAAAGTAGCATCAATTTCACCACAGTAGAAATAGTATAATAGGGACCGACAGTTCTTCCATACACCCAATACAGCAGATGGACACCCAACAAGGAGTGTTCAGATTTAAAGAAATGAGCACCTTACACAACAGAACTGGCATCAATTTCACCACAGTAGAAATAGTATAATAGGGACTGACCATTCTTCCACTACACCCAATCCAGCAGATGGACACCAAACCAGGAGTGTTCACATTTTACAAAATGAGGGCCTGATGCCATCAAAGTGGAATATCTGTCACGAGAATAGAAATAGTATAATTGGGACTGACAAGTATTCCACCACAGCCAACCCAGCAGATGTAGACCAACCATGACTGTTCACATTTCCACAAATTTGTGCTATCAGCAGCAGTAACAGCAGCAGCAGCCACAGAAGCGACACTAAAGATATCACAGAGTGCAGTTACGTGACATTAATGAATCACACTAAAAATACAATATCATCTAGTCTCTACAGTCTGCGATTGGGGTGCAAAAGTTCTTGAAGATCCATGACTTGTTCATCTTAATGAAAGTTGGGCAGTCAACACTTTCAGTAGACAGCCGGATGCATTTATCTGTCAGAACACCACCAGCAGCACTGAAGACACGTTCTGAGAGAACGCTGGCTGTCTGGCATGATAAAACCTCCAAGGCATGTGAGGCGAGATCAGGCCACTCCTCCATTTTAGAAGACCAAATTGTGAAAGGGTACAAACCCTCACTGATGGTGTTAATATTTAGTTCTAGATACTCCTGCACCATCCTCTCCATTCGTTCACCACGTGTAAGACTTGGACTCTGTTGTGCTAGTGCACAAGCTGGTCTGAAAAAAATGTCAAGGGACTCACAGAAATTGCTTCTTCCACTACTGCTGCTGCTAATGTTTTTGACGGACCAGAGGTTGGAAGTCTACAGCTGCGATGCAAACTGTGTGCTTCACTGCTGTCTTGGGGGAAAAACTCTTAAGGTTGTATAAAAGCGTGTTTCAATACTCCAGCATTCGCTGGTCACTTTCTAGGGCGGGAATCATCTGGCAAAATTTGGTTTTATAATGTGGATCTAATAAAGTGGCAACCCAGTAGTCAGCATTATTCCTAATCATAGCTATACGGGGATCATGTAGCAGATAGTGCAGCAAGAAGGCACTCATATGTCATGCTCTACCATGAGGTCCGAGCCCATGCTGTGTTGGTGGCTGTGTAACAATGAGGCTCGTTTCCTCCGTCCCCTCCCGCCAACCACGAACAGAGGGGGAGGATTATACTCTTCATCTGTCACGGGTGTGTCGCAGCGGAGATCGTCGCGATTGCACACCCTGACTTCGCACAGCTGAGTTTCTGGTGCTGGGTGTTTTTCGGCACTGAGGGAGTTAATTCTTTCTCTCTCGGTGCTGGGCTGACCAGCCTCGCCCAGCTGCGATTGATGTTTTGTTAATTAGCTTCCTTCATATACCTGCTGGTCTGCTGGGGAAGTTGCCGGTGAAAGCATTCATTCAGACCAGCAGAGCGGATCGTTTCTGAGAAGACTTAAGCTAAGAGTGCCTGTTGTGGTTTTTCCTCTCCTCGCTTATTGTTTATCTCCTTAACCTTTTGTGTTCCTCTGTAGTGGAAGTGTTGTATGCAAGGCTGTGTTTTCTTTACCCCTTGTCTGTCTCGTTTGTCTTAGACTGTGTGTAAGCTGTGACCTGCCCATTCCCTGTGGTGGTAATCAGGGTCCTTCTCAGGACTAGATTACAGTGGTCAGGGATCTACAGGAGACAGGGTTACGCTGGCAGAAAATGAACTCGGCACTCAACTTTAGTATAGTGAGAATAAAGATTTTTATTCACAGTAGTAACACGAAACGTTTCGGTCCTATATCATGGACCTTCATCAGTCACTACAAAATGTAGTGACTGATGAAGGTCCATGATATAGGACCGAAACGTTTCGTGTTACTACTGTGAATAAAAATCTTTATTCTCACTATACTAAAGTTGAGTGCCGAGTTCATTTTCTATTAGATACGGTTTGGGAACCTACTCTGGCACCTTCTTGGTTGTGCACACGGTTATTTTTTCATAGGGTTACGCTGGCGGCCTGGACCTCTGTACCATTAACAGTACCTCCAGGTAGAGGGACTAGTCAGGACCCCAGTTCAGGGTCAGCATAGACCCCGGTCCACCTCTATCCAGAGACAGCGTGACACGTACACAGTATTGACCCACAATACATAGGATATTATGTCAGGTAAGACATTGCTGGCAGATACTATGTATACATGTTGATTTTCTCTATTATATGAAATTTAGAATGATGTCACATTAGATATAGGTTGCTATCTTTGAATATATCTGTTATACGTCGTGACATTTTCACCGGCCACTCTAAAGATTCTCCCCAGCCACCATGGATCCAGTAGCCCATTTAGCTCAGCAGTTGCAGAGTTTGTCCATGGAGCTGACGGACGTTAAATCCAAGGTTTTGTACCCCCGGGAGCAAACCAGATTTGAACCTAAAGTAGCTCTCCCGGACAGGTTCACTGGTGGGCGGGACAAGTTTTTTACTTTCCGGGAAGCATGTAAATTGTATTTTCGGCTGCGGCCGCAGTCGTCGGGGAGTGAGGATCAGAGGGTGGGAATTGTCATCTCGCTCTTACAAGGGGACCCTCAATCCTGGGCGTTCTCTCTCCCCCCGGGCTCCCCGGCTCTCCAGTCAGTGGACCGATTTTTTACAGCCCTGGGTCTGGTATATGATGACCCGGATCGGGTCTCCCTTGCTGAAATGAAGTTACGTAGGATACAGCAGGGAGATCGACCGGCGGAGGAATTTTCTTCAGAGTTCCGTAGGTGGGCCACAGATACTCAGTGGAATGACCCGGCTCTTAAGAGCCAGTTTTGTCAAGGTTTATCTGACAAATTAAAAGATGTGTTGGCTCAGTATGATTCTTCCCGTCACTGGAGGCCGCTATGGCTCTTGCTATTCGCATTGATAGACGGCTTCGGGAGAGGTGTGGGGTAACTCCGCCCCCTGTGATGACTCCACCTCCTTCTAAAGTCCCTAATATTGAGGTTCCCCTGGTTTGTTCCGAGGAACCTATGCAGTTGGGAGGGACATCATTCCGAGGGAGGGGATCGGCGGTGCGCCGCAAAACAAGAAGGTGTTTCTTCTGCGGGAGAGAGGGACATTTTATTGAGGGGTGTCCATCCCGTACTGTACTGAGCAAGAAGTCGCCGGAAAACTATTAATCCCAGGTTGTGTGGTGGACGACAATCTGGGAGTATGTATTTCGTCCCCAAGTCCATCTCAGTTTCTCGTACCAGCGGAGGTGGTGGTAGGTACGAGAACTGAGAGGATTTCTGTTCTTCTGGATAGTGGGGCCGCGGCTAATCTGGTGTACGCTCGGTTTGCCCAGGTGCAAGGTATGCAACTGAGTGTATTGGCCAAACCTATCCCTATATTCTCTATTGACGCCAGGCCTCTCGGTCAAGGTAGCTTTGTGCAAGCCGTGCATAACATAGACCTTCGAGTGGGGGCAATACATAAAGAACTATTGTCTTGTTATGTGTTGGAGGGCCTTCCCACTCCTATTGTGTTGGGACTTCCTTGGTTAACTAAACATAACCCAGTTATTAATTGGCAATCCAGAGAGATAAGCCAGTGGGGTGAATTTTGCAATAGTAACTGCATGAACACGGTCATCGGTACGGTCGTGCCTAGAACCTTACCTCCTTTTCTGGAGGACTTTGAGGATGTGTTTTCAGAGGAAGGGTGTCAAGAATTACCTCCTCATCGCGCATATGACTGTGCTATAAAATTGCTTCCTGATGCTAAGTTACCAAAATCTAGGTTATATAACCTTTCTGGTCCTGAGAGGCAAGCTATGAAGGATTACGTTTCGGAAAGTCTGGCCAAGGGGCATATTAGACCTTCATCTTCCCCAGTGGCCGCGGGGTTCTTCTTTGTGAAGAAAAAAGATGGAGGCCTACGCCCTTGCCTGGATTTCCGTGAGCTTAATCGGATTACGGTCCGAGATCCGTATCCGCTCCCACTTATTCCTGATTTCTTCAATCAGATTGTGGGCGCCAAATGGTTCTCTAAGTTGGATCTCAGGGGGGCGTATAATCTGATTAGGATAAAGGAGGGGGATGAGTGGAAGACGGCGTTTAACACTCCGGAGGGACATTATGAGAACCTTGTCATGCCTTTCGGTCTGACTACTGCCCCGGCGGTGCTTCAACATTTTGTTAATGACATCTTTCGCCACCTAGTGGGACAGTTTGTTGTCATTTATCTAGATGACATCTTAATTTACTCGCCGGATCTTGTGTCTCATCAGGAGCATGTGAGACAAGTGTTGCAGATCTTGCGAGATAATAAACTGTACGCCAAATGGGAGAAGTGTGTATTCGCTGTACAAGAACTTCAGTTTTTAGGATTCTTGGTGTCAGCCTCCGGTTTCCGTATGGACCCTGGGAAAGTGAAGGCTGTGCTTGAATGGGATCGGCCAGAGGATCTTAAAGCACTGCAGCGTTTCCTGGGGTTTGCTAACTAATACCGGAAATTTATTCGTAATTTCTCATCTGTTGTCAAACCTCTCACTGACATGACAAAAAAAGGGACGGATTTTTCTAGGTGGTCTGACAAAGCTTGTCAAGCATTTTCCTCCTTGAAAAAATGTTTTGCTTCAGCACCCATACTCATCCAACCTGATGCATCACAACCGTTCATTGTGGAGGTAGACGCATCTGACGTAGGAGTGGGTGCGGTATTATCTCAAGGTCCGTCCCCTGGTAAATGGCATCCGTGCGCTTTCTTCTCTAAAAAATTGTCGACCGCCGAGAGGAATTATGATGTCGGCAATAGGGAACTCTTGGCCATTAAGTTGGCTTTTGAAGAGTGGCGTCACTTTTTGGAGGGGGCAGTCCACCCGGTCACCGTCATTACTGATCACAAGAACCTGCTGTATTTAGAGTCTGCAAAACGTCTGAATTCCAGACAAGCTAGATGGTCGTTGTTTTTTACCAGGTTTAATTTTGTCGTCACATATCGTCCT
Source organism: Oophaga sylvatica (assembly GCA_033576555.1). NCBI lineage: Eukaryota > Metazoa > Chordata > Amphibia > Anura > Dendrobatidae > Oophaga > Oophaga sylvatica. The sequence goes on along the minus strand of JARQOD010003152.1, from coordinate 33,569 downwards.
GGGTCAAAAAATGTAAAGGCTGATGCCTTATCTCGTAGTTTCCCGGGGGCCGGGAAGACGGATGACCCGGTTCCTATTCTTCAGGAGGGAGTTGTGGTGTCGGCTGTATGCTCTGAGCTTGAGGAGGAGGTATTGGAGGCTCAGGGGGACGCCCCTGTAGGACCTCCAGGGAAACTGTTTGTTCCAGATCAGTTAAGACAAAAGGTTATCGAGGCACATCATAATTCTGCTTTGGCAGGACACCCAGGGAGTAAGGCAACTGTAGATCTCGTTTCTCGCCGGTTTTGGTGGCCTAACTTAAATAAAGAGGTGGTAACGTTTGTCGCGTCCTGTGGGGTATGTGCGCGCTCTAAGACCCCACATACCCGTCCGTCTGGGGCCCTTTTACCGTTGAAAATCCCGGAGCGTCCATGGACCCATCTGTCTATGGACTTCATTACGGACCTTCCTCCGTCTTCAGGTAAAACTGTCATACTAGTTGTAGTTGACAGGTTCAGCAAAATGGCACATTTTATTGCTCTTCCTGCTCTTCCTAATGCTAAAACTCTGGCGCAGGTGTTCATTGGGGAGATTGTGAGACTTCACGGGTTGCCTTCCGATGTGGTGTCGGATCGGGGGTCTCAGTTTGTGTCCAAATTCTGGAAGGCATTTTGTTCTCGTCGGGGGATGCAGTTGTCATTTTCTTCGGCTTTTCATCCGCAGACCAATGGTCAGACAGAGCGTCTGAATCAGAGCTTAGAGACATATCTCCGGTGTTTTGTCTCAGAGAACCAAGAGGACTGGTCTTCTTTCTTGCCTCTGGCAGAGTTCGCTCTTAACAATAGGCGGAGCGAGTCCACTGGTAAGTCCCCGTTTTTTGGGGCATATGGTTTTCACCCCCAGTTTTGTACTTTCAATGGGGGGGGGCTCTTCTGGGGTTCCTGAGGAGGAACGATTTTCGTTGTCACTTGCTTCAGTGTGGAGAGGAGTGCTTAATAATCTGAGCACTATGGGGAACCGATACAAACGTATGGCTGATAGGAGGAGAGTGTCTGGTCCGGACCTAAGTGTGAACGATCTGGTATGGTTGTCTACCAAGAATATAAAACTTAAGGTTCCCTCCTGGAAACTCGGTCCCAGATTCATCGGGCCATACAGGATCAGTTCAATAGTTAATCCGGTGGCTTTCCGTCTTGACCTCCCTCCTACATTTAAAATCCACAATGTGTTCCACAAATCGTTGCTTAAGAGGTACGTGGCACCAGTTATACCGTCACCTCTACCTCCTCCTCCAGTGGTGGTCAATGGTAATTTGGAGTTTCAGGTATCGAAGATCATTGACTCACGTCTGAATCGCCGGTCCCTTCAGTACCTTGTTCATTGGAGGGGGTATGGTCCTGAGGAGAGGATGTGGGTTTCTGCGTCAGATATTAATGCAGACCGTTTGGTTCGGGCCTTCCACACTACTCACCCAGATAGACCAGGCCCTGAGGGTCCAGAGGCCCCTCGTAGAAGGGGGGGTACTGTCACGGGTGTGTCGCGGCGGAGATCGTCGCGATTGCACACCCTGACTTCGCACAGCTGAGTTTCTGGTGCTGGGTGTTTTTCGGCACTGAGGGAGTTAATTCTTTCTCTCTCGGTGCTGGGCTGACCAGCCTCGCCCAGCTGCGATTGATGTTTTGTTAATTAGCTTCCTTCATATACCTGCTGGTCTGCTGGGGAAGTTGCCGGTGAAAGCATTCATTCAGACCAGCAGAGCGGATCGTTTCTGAGAAGACTTAAGCTAAGAGTGCCTGTTGTGGTTTTTCCTCTCCTCGCTTATTGTTTATCTCCTTAACCTTTTGTGTTCCTCTGTAGTGGAAGTGTTGTATGCAAGGCTGTGTTTTCTTTACCCCTTGTCTGTCTCGTTTGTCTTAGACTGTGTGTAAGCTGTGACCTGCCCATTCCCTGTGGTGGTAATCAGGGTCCTTCTCAGGACTAGATTACAGTGGTCAGGGATCTACAGGAGACAGGGTTACGCTGGCGGCCTGGACCTCTGTACCATTAACAGTACCTCCAGGTAGAGGGACTAGTCAGGACCCCAGTTCAGGGTCAGCATAGACCCCGGTCCACCTCTATCCAGAGACAGCGTGACACGTACACAGTATTGACCCACAATACATAGGATATTATGTCAGGTAAGACATTGCTGGCAGATACTATGTATACATGTTGATTTTCTCTATTATATGAAATTTAGAATGATGTCACATTAGATATAGGTTGCTATCTTTGAATATATCTGTTATACGTCGTGACATCATCTGACAGTTGCTTGCCGATCACCTCTTCCTCGTCCATTTGTTGTTCCTCGGATCTTGCACCTTTGATAACAGTTTGTCTGTTATCACCAGCCCCCTCGATCGCAGTAATTCACCCTCCCTTGGTACCCGCTTGTGTGACAACAGTCTTGAACTTAGAGACAATGATATCATTTCCTCAGCCTTCTCAGCTTCCTCCTTTTCTTTTGGGAACACCATCTCTTCCCGCAGCTATTCAAAGTCTCCTCCAGCATATAAATGACCGAAATAGTGATGCGGATGACGGCGTTGTCAGCGCTAACCATATTAGTAGCCATTTGAAAACTGTGCAGAAGGGTGCAGAGGTCCTTAATCTGTGCCCACTCTGTAAGCGTGATATGCGCCACGTCTGTACTGCGTTGGCCCAGGCTATACGACATGACATACTGCGTCAGGGCTCGTTGCTGCTGCCACAGTTGATGCAACATGTGCAGAGTGGAATTCCACCGTGTAGGCACATCGTATATCAACCTGTTAACTGGCATGGACAAAGACCTCTGTATCGATGCAAGTCGATGACCTGAGGGGTGCGAATGGCGGAAATGAGCACACAGCTTACATGCTGTCTGAAGCAGCTCACCCAGGCCAGGATAGTGGCTGAGAAAACGCTGTACCACCAGGTTTAAGACATAAGCCATGCAAGGTACGTGTGTGAACTTGCCTTGCTGTAGGGCCGCCACCAGGCTTGCACCGTTATTGGACACAGCCTTCCCTGGATACAGGTTCAGCGAAGACATCCATTGATCAAATTCAGCCTGGAGAGCTGTTCACAACTCTTCAGCTGTATGACTGCTGTATGACTGCAATCTCCAAGGCATATCAATTTTAAGACTTCCTGATTGCAGTGAGCCCTGGCTGCACAGTATGGAGGTGGTGGGGGTTCACTATGCACTGTTGGAATGCATCTCTCGTGAAGGCAGAGTTTGAGGGCGCAGGTGGAGGTCCTAGATGAGGTAGAGGAGGCAGAAGCAGTTGAGGAAGTGTTAAATGTAGAGGTTTGGCCTGCAAGCCTTGGGGATTCCAAGACTTGTGGAGCAGTGCTTTTCCCCACAGCCACCAGAGTCACCCAGTGCCCAGTCAGCGAGACGTAACGCCTTTGGCCATGCTTACTCGTCCAAGTGTCTGGTTGCAGTGCTGAGAGAGGGCGGAGTACGGTGAGCTGGACAAACTGCTGGACCGTGAGAGAGATGCAGGCGGAGATGTTACTGTGGATTGAGAAACTTGTGGTGTGATCATTCTCTGAGATTGGTCAAAAACAGCATGTCTGCTTCCGTTACAGCTGAAGACAGTCTCTCAGTCAGCGTGACTTGATCGGGTTTAGAACCCGAGGTTCTGCAGTCAAGGACCTGCGTGTTATGTTTTGGTAGCTGAGGAGAATAAGCAAAAACGGCAATACACCAGAGAGGCTGGAACCTATTGGATTGCAGTAACCTGAACTAACCACACAACTAGAGGTAGCCGTGGAGCGTTCCTACGTTGATCCTAGACGCTTCGTCACAGCCTGAGAGATAACTACACCTAAAGGCAGAAAGATGAAAGCTATCTGCCCCGGAGCAGATCCCCAAAGAAAATAGGAAGCCCCCAAACATGTAATGGCGGTTAGACAAGAAAAAGCACGGACACAGACAGAAAATAGAATGAGCAAACGCTGGGGCCCAATCTGTCTAGACAGAAAAGCACAGGAAAGGACACTCACTGCAATCCAAAAAAACCCCTAAAAATACCAACTCTTCTGATTGCAAAAACACCTGAGATCATACGATCTGTTATGAATGTGCTAGAGATGGTTTCTGAGCAGAGGCTCCCTCTGGTGGTTACAGACAGAACTGAACCTTTCAGCGAGGAGTGGCAATCTGGAATCACGGACTGGTCTGATATAAGGGAGTTTCCCTCCCATGATGGCTGCCGGTGATCAATTGTTCTTGTCTCAATTGTGGTTCCTGGTTCATTTGGAAGTTTGCTGGAGTCCTGCCTGCATCTCCTGCTTTCAGATAAGATATTTTTTGCTTTTCTTTTTGTGCTTGCTTTTTGCATTGTTTTCTGCACTTTTGTGGAGGTCAGCCAGGTCCCCTCCTGGGGCCTGAGCTCCTCACAGTTTTTCTGCAGCCACTGTTATTTGTTCATTTGCTTTTTCCTGTTTTTTCAGCGGCTGCGGCTTGGTTTTTGTTCACACTGAGATCTGATTTATTGGGTGGCGAGATCGTGTGATATCAGTATTTTTGTAATCAGAATTGTTGGATTTTTGTAGGGTTTTCTGGGTTGCAGAAAGTAATCTCTCCTGTCCTATCCTATTTAGTCAGCTTGTGGCCCCAGCGTTTGCTCAGTCTATTTTCTGCCTATGTTTGTATTTTCATCTTGTCTGACCGCCATTATGTTAGGGGCTTCCTATTTTCTTTGGGGATCTGCTCCGGGGCAGATAGCTTTCATCTTTCTGCCTTTAGGTGTAGTTACTCTCAGGCTGTGACGAGGCATCTAGGATCAACGTAGGAACGCTCCACGGCTACCTCTAGTTGTGTCGTTAGTTTAGGAATCTGCAACCCATCAGTTACCAACATCTCAGGTGTTCGGCTGCTCCGCTGTTGTTCCTGTCCTCCTCAGCTACCAAAACATAACAGGGATCCTAGTTAATGATAAACTTACCTGGAGCAGCCAGTGCCAGGCAGCGGCTGCCAAGGCAAGCAGGATCATTGGGGGCATTAAAAGAGGTCTGGATAAACATGATGAGAACATTATACTGCCTCTGTACAAATCCCTGGTTAGACCGCACATGGAGGACTGTGGACAGTTTTGGGCACCTATGCTCAGGAAGGATATAATGGAACTATATAAATGAATAATAATAAGAAGAATAATAACTAGAGCGAGTACAAAGGAGGGCAACAAAATTAATAAAGGGGATGGGGGTACTACAATATCCAGAGAGATTAGCAAATTTAGGATTATTTAGTCTAGAAAAAAGACGAATGAGGGGCGATCTAATAACCATGAATAAGTATATAAGGGGACAATACAAATATCTCTCCGAGGATCTGTTTATACCAAGGAAGGTGACGGTCACAAGGGGGCATTCTCTGTGTCTGGAGAGAAGGTTTCTCCGCCAACATAGAAGAGGATTCTTTACTATTAGGGCAGTGAGAATCTGGAATTCCTTGCCTGAGGAGGTGGTGATGGCGAACTCAGTCGAGGGGTTCAAGAGAGGCCTGGATGTCCTCCTGGAGCGTCACAATATTGAATCTTACAGTTATTAGGTTCTTTAGAAGGACGTAGATCTGTGGATTTATTCTGACGGAATATAGGTGTCACGGGTGTGTCGCTGCGAAGATCGTCGCGATTGCACACCCTGACTTCTCACAGCTGAGTTTCTGCTGCTGGGTGTTTTTCGGCAGTGAGAGAGTTAATTCTCCCTCTCTCTGTGCTGGACAAGACCAGCCTCGCTCAGCTGCAATTAATGTTGCGATAATTGGATTCCTTCAAATACCTGCCTGTCTGCTAGGGAAGTGTCGGTGAAAGCATTCATGCAGACCAGCAGAGCGGATCATATTGAGAAGTCTAAAGCTAAGAGTACCTGTTGTGGTTTTCTCCTCTCCTCGCTTTATTATTTATCTCCTTACCCGTTGGTGTTCCCTCTGTAGTGGTAGTTTTGTATGCAAGGTGTCTTTTATTTTACCCCTTGTACTGTCTCGTTCGTCTTATACTGTGTGTAGGCAGTTCCCTTCCCGTTCCCTGTGGTGGTAATCAGGGTCCTTCTCAGGACTAGATTACGGTGGTCAGGGATTCACAGGAGATAGGGTTACGCTGGCAGCCTGGACCTCTGTACCATCAACAGTACCTCCAGGTAGAGGGATTAGTCAGGACCCCAGCTTAGGGTCAGCATAGACCCCGGTCCTCCTGTATGCAGAGACAGCGTGACATTTTCACCGACCACTAAAGATTTTCTCCAGTCACCATGGTTACAGTAGTCAGTCTAGCTCGGCAGTTGCAGAGTTTGTCCATGGAGCTGGCGGACGTTAAGTCCAAGGTTTTGTACCCCCAGGAGCAGGCCGGACCTGAACCTAAAGTAGCTCTCCCTGACAGATTCACTGGGGGCGGGACAAGTTTTTTGTTTTCCGGGAGGCATGTAAATTGTACTTTCGGCTGTGACCTCGGTCATCTGGGAGTGAAGAACAAAGGGTGGGGATTGTCATCTCGCTCCTACAAGGAGACCCCCAATCCTGGGCGTTCGCTCTCCCCCCGGGTTCTCCAGCTCTCCAGTCAGTGGATAGGTTTTTTGCAGCTCTGGGTCTTGTATATGACGACCCGGATCGGGTCTTCCTTGCTGAATCTAAGTTACGTAAGATACAGCAGGGAGATCGTCCGGCGGAGGAATTCTGTTCGGAGTTCCGTAGGTGGGCCACGGACACCCAGTGGAATGACCCGGATCTTAGGAGCCAGTTTTGTCAATGTTTATCTGACAAATTAAAGGATGTGCTGGCACAGTATGACCCTCCCACGTCACTGGAAGCCGCTATGGCCCTTGCTATTCGTATTGACAGACGTCTTCGGGAGAGGTGCGGGGTAACTTCGCCCCTTGTGATGACTCCACCTTCCTCAAGGGTCCCTTATACGGAGGTTCCCCTGGTCAGTCCAGAGGAGCCTATGCAATTAGGAGGGACATCATTCCGGGGGAGGGGATCGGTGGGGCGCCACAAAACAAGAAGTTGTTTCTTCTGTGGGAAAAAGGGACATTTTATTGGGGGGTGTCCATCCCGTCCTTTGCAGAGTGAGAAGTCGCCGGAAAACTATTGATCCCAGATTGTGTGGTGGACGGCAATCTGGGAGTAAGTATTTCGTCCCTAAATTCGTCTCAGTTTCTCGTACCGGCGGAGGTGGTGGTGGGTGCGAGAACTGAGAGGATATCTATTCTTCTGGATAGTGGGGCCGGGGCTAATCTGGTGGATGCTCGCTTTGCCCGGGTTCAAGGTATGCGATTGAGTGTGTTGGCTAAACCCGTCCCAATATTCTCGATCGATGCCAGACCTCTCGGTCAGGGAAGTTTTTTGCAAGCAGTGCATAACATAGATCTTCAAGTGGGGGCGTTACATAAAGAACTGTTGTCTTGTTATGTGTTGGAGGGTCTTCCTACTCCTATAGTGCTGGTCCTTCCTTGATTAACTAAGCATAACCCGGTTATTAATTGGCAATCCAGAGAGATAAGCCAATGGAGTGAATTCTGTAATATAAACTGCATGAATACGGTCATTGGTGCGGTCGCTCCTAGGGCCTTACCTCCATTTCTGGTGGACTTTGAGGATGTATTCTCGGAGAAAGGGTGTCAAGAACTACCTCCTCATCGCGAATATGACTGTTCTGTTAACTTGCTCCCTGGGGCCAAATTACCGAAATCTAGGTTGTATAACCTTTCTGGTCCTGAGAGACAGGCCATGAAGGATTATATTTCAGAGAGTCTGGCTAAGGGGCATATTAGACCTTCATCTTCCCCGATGGCCGCGGGGTTCTTCTTTGTGAAGAAAAAAGATGGAGGCCTACGCCCTTGCTTGGATTTCCGTGAGCTTAATCGGATTACAGTCCGAGATCCGTATCCGCTCCCACTTATTCCCAATCTCTTCAATCAGATCGTGGGTGCCAAATGGTTCTCTAAGTTGGATCTCAGGGGGGCGTACAATCTAATTAGGATGAAGGAGGGGGATGAGTGGAAGACGGCGTTTAACACTCCGGAGGGGCATTATGAGAACCTTGTCATGCCATTTGGTCTGAGTATTGCCCCGGCGGTGTTTCAACACTTTGTAAATGACATCTTTCGCCACCTAATGGGACAGTTTGTAGTCATATATCTGGATGATATCTTAATTTACTCGCCGGATCTTGTGTCTCATCAGGAGCATGTTAGGCAGGTGTTACAGATCTTGCGGGATAATAAACTGTACGCCAAATGGGAGAAGTGTGTGTTCGCCATACAGGAACTTCAGTTTTTAGGATTCCTGGTGTCAGCATCCGGTTTTCGTATGGACCCTGGGAAAGTGCGGGCAGTTCTTGAGTGGGATCTGCCAGAGGATCTTAAGGCATTACAACGTTTCTTGGGGTTTGCTAACTACTACCGGAAATTCATTCGTAATTTTTCATCCATAGTTAAACCTCTCACAGACATGACTAAAAAAGGGACGGATTTTTCAAAGTGGTCTGACAAGGCTTGTCAAGCGTTTTCTTCTTTGAAAAAATGTTTTGCTTCAGCACCCATACTTATTCAGTCTGATGCGTCACAGCCGTTCATTGTTGAGGTGGACGCTTCTGAGGTAGGGGTGGGAGCAGTATTGTCACAAGGTTCGTCCCCTGGTAAATGGCATCCGTGCGCCTTCTTCTCTAAAAAATTGTCGTCCGCGGAGAGGAATTATGATGTCGGCAATAGGGAACTCTTGGCCATTAAGTTGGCTTTTGAGGAGTGGCGTCATTTTTTGGAGGGGGCAGTCCGCCCGGTCACCGTCATTACCGATCACAAAAACCTGCTATATTTAGAGTCCGCTAAACGTCTGAATCCCAGACAAGCTAGGTGGTCGCGGTTTTTTACCAGGTTTAATTTTGTCGTCACATATCGTCCTGGGTCAAAAAATGTTAAGGCGGATGCCTTATCTCGCTGTTTCCCAGGGGCTGGGAATACGGAGGACCCGGTTCCGGTCCTTCAGGAGGGGGTGGTGGTGTCGGCAGTATGCTCTGAGCTTGAGGAGGAGGTATTGGAGGCTCAGGGGGACGCCCCTGTAGGACCTCCAGGGAGACTGTTTGTTCCAAATCAGTTGCGACAAAAGGTGATCGAGGCACACCATAATTCAGCTTTGGCAGGACACCCAGGGAGTAAAGCAACTGAGGATCTCCTCTCGCGCCGGTTTTGGTGGCCTAACTTACATAGGGAGGTGGTAACTTTTGTCGCGTCCTGCGAGGTTTGTGCGCGCTCTAAGACCCCACATACCCGTCCGTCTGGGACCCTCTTACCTTTGAAGATCCCGGAGCGTCCGTGGACTCATCTGTCTATGGACTTCATTACGGACCTCCCGCCATCTTTGGGTAAAACAGTCATACTAGTTGTAGTGGACAGGTTCAGCAAGATGGCACATTTTATCGCTCTTCCTGCTCTTCCTAATGCTAAAACTCTTGCGCAGGTGTTTATTGGGGAGATTGTAAGACTTCACGGGGTACCCTCCGATGTGGTGTCGGATCGGGGGTCTCAGTTTGTGTCCAAATTCTGGAAAGCATTTTGTACACGGCGGGGATGCAGTTGTCATTTTCATCGGCTTTTCACCCGCAGACCAATGGTCAGACAGAGCGTCTGAACCAGAGCTTGGAGACATATCTCCGGTGTTTTGTGTCAGAGAACCAGGAGGACTGGGCTTCTTTCTTGCCTCTGGCGGAGTTTGCTCTAAATAATAGGCGGAGCGAGTCCACTGGTAAGTCCCCGTTTTTTGGGGCATATGGTTTTCACCCCCAGTTTTGTACCTTCAATAGGGGGGGCTCTTCTGGGGTTCCTGAGGAGGAACGATTTTCGTCGTCACTTGCTTCAGTGTGGAGAGGAGTGCTGAATAATCTGAGTACTATGGGGAACCGATACAAACGTATGGCTGATAGGAGGAGAGTGTCTGGTCCGGACCTAAGTGTGAACGATCTGGTATGGTTGTCTACCAAGAATATAAAACTTAAGGTTCCCTCCTGGAAACTGGGTCCCAGGTTCATCGGGCCATACAAGATCAGTTCTATAATTAATCCGGTTGCATTCCGTCTTGACCTCCCTCCCACATTTAAAATTCATAATGTGTTCCACAGATCGTTGCTTAAGAGGTATGTGGCGCCGGTGATACCTTCACCTTTACCTCCTCCTCCTGTGGTGGTCAATGGTAACTTGGAGTTCCAGGTGTCGAGAGTCATCGATTCACGTCTGAATCGCCGGTCCCTTCAGTACCTTGTTCATTGGAGGGGGTATGGTCCTGAGGAGAGGACGTGGGTTCCTGCGTCGGATATTAACGCAGACCGATTGGTTCGGGCCTTCCACACTACTCACCCAGATAAACCCGGCCCTGAGGGTCCGGAGGCCCCTCGTAGAAGGGGGGGTACTGTCACGGGTGTGTCGCTGCGAAGATCGTCGCGATTGCACACCCTGACTTCTCACAGCTGAGTTTCTGCTGCTGGGTGTTTTTCGGCAGTGAGAGAGTTAATTCTCCCTCTCTCTGTGCTGGACAAGACCAGCCTCGCTCAGCTGCAATTAATGTTGCGATAATTGGATTCCTTCAAATACCTGCCTGTCTGCTAGGGAAGTGTCGGTGAAAGCATTCATGCAGACCAGCAGAGCGGATCATATTGAGAAGTCTAAAGCTAAGAGTACCTGTTGTGGTTTTCTCCTCTCCTCGCTTTATTATTTATCTCCTTACCCGTTGGTGTTCCCTCTGTAGTGGTAGTTTTGTATGCAAGGTGTCTTTTATTTTACCCCTTGTACTGTCTCGTTCATCTTATACTTTGTGTAGGCAGTTCCCTTCCCGTTCCCTGTGGTGGTAATCAGGGTCCTTCTCAGGACTAGATTACAGTGGTCAGGGATTCACAGGAGATAGGGTTACGCTGGCGGCCTGGACCTCTGTACCATCAACAGTACCTCCAGGTAGAGGGATTAGTCAGGACCCAGCTTAGGGTCAGCATAGACCCCGGTCCTCCTGTATGCAGAGACAGCGTGACAATAGGCTGAACTAGATGGACAAATATCTTTTTTCGGCCTTGTAACTATGTTACTATACCTCAACAAGGCTTGCTGATATTGACCCAGATAATTCTCCTCATTATGGAGAAACTGTGGTTTGCCTGGAAATCTATTCCACATTTTTTGGGGCTGTACAAAAATAAAACATCTTTGGAACCAAATGTCATTACACATAGACACGTTAATTAACAGGCATTTTCAGATCACCCTACAAACCGCTCTTCTCTCAATTGACTTAGACGAACTTGATCCTTCAGTTCGCTTTGTAGTTACACATTTTTTTAGTAGTTAAAAACTCTTTAGCTTCACATTGGAAACACCCAAAAGTTCTTAAATTTTCAGAAATCTTGGAAAAGATTTATCTACACAGCTCACTGGAATTAAGATTTGTCATTATTAATAAGGCCCTTACAAAATACAACAAGAAATGGAATACTTGGAACACGATATTTAAGAAATCCTAAATTTTAAGATATTTGATGGCAACTCTAATTGGATTTTCATTTGTTCGATATCTGATTGATGGACACTACAAGAAGACTTGGCAACTACTTAATTCTATTGTGCTTAAATATAATAATAGCTTAAACTAATAATATTGTGTTGGTACAGGTTAATCTATATTGATCGCCAAGTCCTGATGTTTTCTTTTATATTCTTTATTGGTAGAGTTTTCCAATGTTATTGTCTTTTCTTTTAACTTTCCTAAGTTTTCCCCTATTTTTCCTTGTTTATTTGTATTTTTTCCCCCATTTAAAATTTTAATATAAACATTTGAAATATATATTGGTAGTATTAGGTTTAAATCTGCAGATCTATGTAGGCAAATACCGTCCTTCACGCTGAGTCTCACCTCCCATTGCTTTTATCTTAATTGTCAGCTTTCAATCATTTCTTGTTTAAAACAAATATAGAAAATATAATGGCTTTCTACACGTTGTTAGGTAAAATTTTGGGCTTTCAAGCGATAAATTCAGTTGAAAAGACAGATGATGATGGATATTTTACCTGACCAGCAGTGTCCAGCAGCTCCATAGTAACCGCTTCATCGTCGATAGTTGTCTGATGGCGGTACGTAGACTCTGATGAGGAGAAAATGCTGTGAATAACAGGCAGCTCCCAAGTATGAAGCCACAAGCAGATAATGTATGTGTCCCAGGGCATCATCAAATGACTCCTAGAACTACTCACCCCACAAAAAATGGAGATCACCCGCCAATCACGGCACAAACACTGCACAAATGAGTGTAATTTACAGTATGTCTCTCCATCATCCATACTTATAAAGTGATCATGGATTGCAGATTATAGAAGACCAGACCTCTAGTTGCTAAGAAGAAATCTTCGGTCTAACCTTGGCTTTAGTTGCAGACTGTGACCCCAGCTGATTTTATTACCAGGATCAGACGACATATATCAGATACTGCCAATCCTCAAGTATTTTCCTCATCAGCGGTTTCCAAACATTTTGCCAGAGTTCACAAGGGAGATGGAAGCGGTTTAAGACTTTGTGCTATTGAGAAAGTACATCGCCTTCATCGAGGTGGTGATCATAAACGTAAACTTCTCAATAGAGAATCTTTCTGGATATTCACTTTAGAAAAAAGAATTCCGAATGGATTAAATTTAAGACAGGATTTGATTTTACAATATTAAAAATATACAAAAAATAATTTGTTTCCGTTTACAATTCACATACAATCTTCTCCCATTGTGAACTATGTACATTTTTTTGGGGGGGATTTTTTCTTGAATGATTTATGTTTTTATTTCTTTCTTTTGTCATGGACATTTGTGCTTTCCTGTTTATATGCAGCTACTTTACATATCAATTGAACCTGCAGCAATTTTCATGATGGGAACACCTGGTTGGAATGGGGAGTATGTTATTTAGTGTGAACAGTGTTTATGTCACCATACCATGATTAAGACCTAGAGTCGAAACGGGTTGGATTTCGCTGCCATGTGAGCTGTGCTGTTAGTGCTTCTTTTGCATTGAACAGAATTTGTTCTGATTTTATGACACGAGTAAAAGTTATTTTTTAAGCAATCAAGATTTCCTGTGGATCCTGCTGGAATTCACCTGCTTTCTGATTACCTCCCTGTGACTGCTCAGCCCAGTCCGTGCGGGACCAGGAACTTGGAACTATGGATAATCTGGGTGAGCTGATGAACTTTCATTCTTTTCTATATATATGAGCTTTCTGTTTCATCTTGCTCTCCAAGGGTAGAATACCCTTATAAATAGCTTTATTTATTGCTTTTCTATTGAAGCACACAGCACTTTTTTCTTCAATAGCCTCCTTTTATATTTTCAATATGAGCTTTTCACCGAGGAGCTTTGATGATGAGGATTGCTCTGCAAGGCTGAGTAAATTAGCCTCAGTTTTTGGTGGAGAAGGTACAGTACCTCTGTTTAAATGAATCAGATGAGCTTCAACAGCTCATGGTACAACTGGAGAATAGAAACGAGGCTTTGGTGGGACTATACAACCCTGAAAACTTATGATGACAAAAATATGATACCCATGTCATGGGTGCATCGCCACAAAGATCGTCGCGATTGCACATTCTGACTTCTCACAGCTGAGCTTCTGTTTCTTTGTTTTTTGGTAATGTGAGAGTTAATTTTTCCTAGCTCTTTGCTAAGGCTAGGTGCAGCCTCGCCCGGCTGCTTTTGATTATGTTCTAATTAGTTTCCTTTATATTTCTGCCAGTCTGGGTGTTAGACGCCGGTGAAAGCATTCATGTAGTTCAGCAGACTGGATCGGTTCTGAGAATATTTAAGCTAAGAGTTCATTAGGTGTTTTTACTCTTATAGCTTATAGTTAAATCTCTGAGACCTTAGGTGTTCCTACTGTGTGTGAGTGTTGTATGTAAGACTTTATTTACTTTATTCCTTCTCTTTCTTGTATGTCTTTCTGTTCATTATCCGTTACCTGTTCATTCCCTTTGGTGGTATTCAGGGTCCTTCTTAGGACTAGAATACAGTTGGCAGGGATTGATAGGAGACAGGATTTACGCTGGTGGCCTGGACCTCTGTACCTTTAACAGTACCTCCAGGTAGAGGGATTAGTTAGGACCCCAGTTCAGGGTCAGCTTAGACCCCGGTCACCCTCTAGCCGGAGACAGCGTATAACGGATTCCGTTTTGACCCACTGGACATTCTATCAGGTAAATCCATGTTATAATATATCTATGCGCATGTTATATAGTATGTTGCCCTTTTGATATAGATTATTGTCATCACATATATATATCTGCTATACAGCGTGACATTTTCACCGGCCACAAAAAGATTCTCCCCAGCTGTCATGGATCCAGTAGCCCAGCTGGCCCGACAGTTGCAGGGGTTGTCCATGGAATTTGCAGACATTAAGTCCAAGGTTTTGTCCCTCCCAGAGCAAACCAGATCTGAACCTAAGGTTGCTCTCCCGGACAGGTTCACTGGTGGGCGGGACAAATTTTTTACTTTCCGGGAGGCATGTAAATTGTACTTTCGGCTGCGGCCTCGGTCATCTGGGAGTGAAGAGCAGAGGGTGGGAATTGTTATCTCGCTCTTACAAGGGGACCCTCAATCTTGGGCGTTCTCTATTCCTCCAGGCTCCCCAGATCTCCAGTCAGTGGATCGATTTTTTACTGCCCTGGGTCTGGTATATGATGATCCGGATCGAGTTTCCCTTGCTGAAACAAAGTTACGTAAAATACGGCAAGGAAATCGTCCAGCGGAGGAATATTCTTCTGAGTTCCGTAGATGGGCAACAGATACTCAGTGGAATGACCCAGCTCTTAGGAGCCAGTTTTGTCAAGGGTTGTCTGACAAATTAAAAGATGTGTTGGCTCAGTATGATTCTCCTCCGTCACTGGAGGCTGCTGTGGCCCTCGCTATTCGCATTGATAGACGACTTCGGGGAAGACGCGAGGTAACTCCGCCTCCCGTGATGACTCCACCTACTACTAAAGTCCCTTATACTGAGGTTCCCCTGGTCTGTTCTGAGGAACCCATGCAGTTGGGAGGGACATCTTTTTGTAGGAGGGAATCAGCGGTGCGCCGCAAGACTAGAAGGTGCTTCTTTTGCGGGAGAGAGGGACATTTTGTTGGGGGGTGTCCATCCCGGACCTCTTTGAACCAAGGAGTTAACCTGGGAGTGTGTATTTCGTCCCCAAATCCCTCTCAGTTTCTCGTGCCTGCGGAGGTGGTGATTGGTACTAGAACTGAGAGGATTTCTGTTTTTCTTGATAGTGGGTCCGGGGCTAATCTGGTGGACGCTCGGTTTGCCCAGGTGCATGGTATGCAACTGAGTGTATTGGCCAAACCGGTCCCTATACTCTCTATTGATTCTAGACCTCTTGGTCAAGGTAGCTTGGTACAAGCTGTTCATAACATAGATCTTCGAGTAGGGGCAATACATAAAGAGCAATTGTCTTGTTATGTGTTGGAGGGTCTGCCTGCTCCTATTGTGTTGGGACTTCCTTGGTTGGCTAAACATAACCCAGTGATTGATTGGCAATCCAGAAAGATTAGCCAGTGGGGTGAATTTTGCAAGAATAACTGCATGAGCACGGTCATCGGTGCGGTTGTACCTAGGACTTTGCCTCCTTTTCTGGAGGACTTTGGGGAGATGTTCTCAGAGAAGGGGTGTAAAGAGTTACCTCCTCATCGCGCATATGACTGCTCAATAAAGTTGCTTCCTGATGCCTTATCTCGTACTTTCCCAGGGACCGGGAGGATGGATGATCCGGTTCCTATTCCTCAGGAGGGAGTTGTGGTGTCAGCTGTATGCTCTGAGCTTGAGGGGGAGGTATTGGGGGCTCAGGGGACGCCCCTGTGGGACTTCCAGGGAGACTGATAGTTCCAGATCAGTTAAGACTGAAGGTTACGGAGAACCGTTACAAACGGATGGCTGATAGGGGGAGAGTTTCTGGTCGAGATCTGAAGGTGAATGATCTGGTGTGGTTGTCTACCAGGAATATTAAACTTAAAGTTCCCTCCTGGAGGTTGGGTCCCAGATTCATCGGGCCGTACAGGATCAGTTCCATAATTAATCCTGTGGCATTTCGTCTGGACCTCCCTCCTACGTTTAAAATTCATAATGTGTTTCACAAGTCATTACTTAAAAAGTATGTGGCACCAGTCATACCGTCACCTCTACCTCCTCCTTCAGTGGTGGTCAATGATAACGTGGACGGACCTTTCACACAACTCACCCGGACAGACCTGGTCATGAGGGTCCGGAGGCCCCTCGTAGAAGGGGGGGTACTGTCATGGGTGCATCGCCACAAAGATCGTCGCGATTGCACATTCTGACTTCTCACAGCTGAGCTTCTGTTTCTTTGTTTTTTGGTAATGTGAGAGTTAATTTTTCCTAGCTCTTTGCTAAGGCTAGGTGCAGCCTCGCCCGGCTGCTTTTGATTATGTTCTAATTAGTTTCCTTTATATTTCTGCCAGTCTGGGTGTTAGACGCCGGTGAAAGCATTCATGTAGTTCAGCAGACTGGATCGGTTCTGAGAATATTTAAGCTAAGAGTTCATTAGGTGTTTTTACTCTTATAGCTTATAGTTAAATCTCTGAGACCTTAGGTGTTCCTACTGTGTGTGAGTGTTGTATGTAAGACTTTATTTACTTTATTCCTTCTCTTTCTTGTATGTCTTTCTGTTCATTATCCGTTACCTGTTCATTCCCTTTGGTGGTATTCAGGGTCCTTCTTAGGACTAGAATACAGTTGGCAGGGATTGATAGGAGACAGGATTTACGCTGGTGGCCTGGACCTCTGTACCTTTAACAGTACCTCCAGGTAGAGGGATTAGTTAGGACCCCAGTTCAGGGTCAGCTTAGACCCCGGTCACCCTCTAGCCGGAGACAGCGTATAACGGATTCCGTTTTGACCCACTGGACATTCTATCAGGTAAATCCATGTTATAATATATCTATGCGCATGTTATATAGTATGTTGCCCTTTTGATATAGATTATTGTCATCACATATATATATCTGCTATACAGCGTGACAACCCAGGGGTCTACGTATTAAAAAAATAGCCACCACCATTTTAATGATCAATTTTTGACAGAATGGAATACTATACTCAGCCAATGCTCATCAAAACTCATACAACTTATCCTCAAGTATGAAGAAGGTGAATTAGCAATGTTAAGGAGGACATTAAAAAGCTACAAAATTCATTGGAGAAATACACACCGTCTCAGGAGTTTAAAATATTGAATGACAAAATGAAATCTAATATGACAAAATTAGAAAATTCCATCAAAGATATATAAAAAAGAAAATTTAGAAGAGATCTGGACGATTACAGTCTTAATCAAGTTTATGACTGGCAAAAAAATCTGCAATCAATTTTGAAAAGACGACATTACAAACGTGGCTATAAACTAATAAAGTGACTTTTAAAAAAGAAGAGACTTTTTTGGATACTTCACATGCTACCACTACGGATGAATTTTCGGATTCTTCATTAGGATCTAATAGTGAAAGTCCATCTTTACCGCTAAGAAAAAACAGCAGCAGTGTGAATACTGGGTCAAAAAACGGAGGAAGCGGGCGGGTAGAAAACATCGACAGAAATCGATATCCAACCCGCCACAAGAACAGACATCGCTGAATTTGCCTGTTTGGAACTTATCCAGTTACATTATCTCTGATCACCAAATTTCTTTATTGAGTAAAGGATTGAGTTTTTCACCCACTAATGAATTTGACATTTTTAAAACCATTTTGGATGTCAACAGGTTGGCACGTAACCTTATTTTAAAATGTCATTTTTTTGATCAACAGGAGGACTCTGTGAAATATCTTTCTTATAATGAGAATGATTTTGCTGAACCTATGCTTGTTAGAAATTTTGAGGTACAAAGGTCATTTTTGAATCTAAAAATTTTACAATCAGAATCTCGTCAAAATACATTTAATTTGAATGACAGTTTTGTGTTGAATAATCCTTTCTATTATCCTTTGCAGTCTCGTCCATTAGTTTTAGATCAATTCAAAGAAATGATAGAACAGGATCTCATCCAACTAAAAAAGATTGTTCCTCAAGTTCTTACAATGATAATTGAACAATAAAGGAAAGACAAGCTCTTAATAAAATCAGAGCTAACACTGATCTTGTAGTCCGCCAGGCGGACAAGGGTGGTACTATTGTGCTGTTAAATGCAGGCCTATATAAAAAAAAACTGATCCTGGAAGATTTGGAGAATACTGATAATTATTTAGAGCTAATAAAGGATCCTACGAAGGATTACAATCAAATCTTACATGATCTGATCCAAGAGGCCTTATTTACTGGTGCAATAAATAAAAAAATTGCTGATGTATATGTGGAGAATCCGATTATTCCAATTTACCATGCCCTCCCCAAAGTGCATAAAAATATTTTTCCACCACCGTTAAGACCTATTGTGGCTGGCATAGGTGCTTTGGGAGAGAAATTGGGGTCATGGGTGGACACCACTTACAACCTCTAGTAGTTGAAACACCTAGTTTTATCAGGGATACCAAATTTGTAGCAGGTATTTTCAACGATTTTGTATGGGAAAAAAATTACAGCTGGTTAGCATGCGATGTTGTGGGACTATATCCTTCAATTTTACACCATATTGCTATAGAAAGTTTATCCTACCATTTGGATACTTTTAGTTCTTACAATTTCGCAACCAAAGATTTTTTGATATCTGCTGTCAATTTTCTTTTGACCCCTAATTATTTCAGTTTTGATGGCCGTTTCTTTTTGCAAAAACATGGTGTGAGCATGGGTTTAAATTCTCTCCGGTTTTGGCCAATGTGGTAATATCTAGATGGGAGGAACTTTTTCTCTATAATGAAGACAACCCCTTTGTAATTCTATTAAATGGTATGGCAGATTTATAGATGACCTGCTCTTTGTATGGGGGGGAGACTCAGTCAGAAGCAATGCCATTTGTTGATTATATTAACCACAATAATTTTAACCTCGTTTACATATTTTTTTGATTAAAGTGAGAGAAATGTTTTGGATTTAAAATGACAGGTGGATTGGGATAGAAATAAAATGAACATTGCCCCTTCAGGAAGCCCACAGCAAGTAACACCATTTTAGCAGCGCAATCATGCCATCCGCCACATGTGAGATTTAATATACCCTTTGGGGAACTTACCAGAATAAAACGTAATTGTTCTGATGAAAAAACTTTTGAAAAAGAATGCAATAAAACCCTTAATAGATTATCAGATAGAGGATACCCAGATTGGTGTCTCAAAAAGGCAAAGGTTAGAATAGACAACACAGACCGTAAGACCTTATTATACAAATCTAAAGATAAAAATAGGAACCAGTTTTCGGGCATAACTTTTTCAACAGAATATAGCCCTCAATATAAAGATATTGTGAATATTATCAAAAAATATCTCCCAACATTGAATCAGGATTTGAGATTAAAAGAAATTCTTGGTCATGATGTCAGATTTGTAGCAAAAAAAGCCACCACTCTGGGGTCCTTACTGTCACCCAGTCTATTTGGAGAAAATAAAACACAAAAAAAAGGAAGAAAAACGTGGTTGAATTTACAGGTTTTTTTTGGATGTGGGGCTAAAAGATGTATTGCATGCCATCACGTGAATAAGACAGACACATTCCAATCTGTGCACAATCCTAATATATATCACATTCGTGATTTTATTAATTGTAATGATAATTATGTGATTTATCTTGTGGAACGTGTTATATGTAGACTGCAGTATGTCGGCTGCACTACTTGGGCACTAAAAACCAGGATCAGACGACATATATCAGATGCTGCCAATCCTCAAGTATTTTCCTCATCAGCGGTTTCCAAACATTTTGCCAGAGTTCACAAGGGAGATGGAAGCGGTTTAAGACTTTGTGCTATTGAGAAAGTACATCGCCTTCATCGAGGTGGTGATCATAAACGTAAACTTCTCAATAGAGAATCTTTCTGGATATTCACTTTAGAAAAAAGAATTCTGAATGGATTAAATTTAAGACAGGATTTGATTTTACAATATTAAAAATATACAAAAAATAATTTGTTTCCGTTTACAATTCACATACAATCTTCTCCCATTGTGAACTATGTACATTTTTTTGGGGGGGATTTTTTCTTGAATGATTTATGTTTTTATTTCTTTCTTTTGTCATGGACATTTGTGCTTTCCTGTTTATATGCAGCTACTTTACATATCAATTGAACCTGCAGCAATTTTCATGATGGGAACACCTGGTTGGAATGGGGAGTATGTTATTTAGTGTGAACAGTGTTTATGTCACCATACCATGATTAAGACCTAGAGTCGAAACGGGTTGGATTTCGCTGCCATGTGAGCTGTGCTGTTAGTGCTTCTTTTGCATTGAACAGAATTTGTTCTGATTTTATGACACGAGTAAAAGTTATTTTTTAAGCAATCAAGATTTCCTGTGGATCCTGCTGGAATTCACCTGCTTTCTGATTACCTCCCCTGTGACGGCTCAGCCCAGTCCGTGCGGGACCAGGAACTTGGAACTATGGATAATCTGGGTGAGCTGATGAACTTTCATTCTTTTCTAATTTACAGTATGTCTCTCCATCATCCATACTTATAAAGTGATCATGGATTGCAGATTATAGAAGACCAGTTCTCTAGTTGCTAAGAAGAAATCTTCGGTCAAACCTTGGCTTTAGTTGCGGACTGTGACCCCAGCTAATTTTATTACACAATGTTAAAGGAAAAATCGATCTCATGTCCTGTCTCAATGGGACCAGCATGAAACCGAGTCATGCCTTAATGATGTTACACACCTGTCCAGGCTCCAGCTCTGGGCTTTGACTCTTCCTTTCCACACGGCTGGCTCCCTCCATACTTGGGCACACTGGGTTAGCATGATAACCCGGCATGCTCTTCTGCTGTCATCATCCAAGGATTTAGAAGGGTGGCTCAGGTTACTATCCATCAGCTGCACATTCAGGTAGTAGTACACACTGCTGCGATGTGTTTGCCCGGAGTTAACCACACTTGTCAATAGGCTCTGCTTCAGCCAGGTGCCCGATCGTCTGTTCAGCTGCACATAAGTGCTACTCAGCATCCAGATCCAGAAAAGAAACCTGATGTTTCTATGTGCTGTCTACTCTAACGAGGTGCCTAAATGCCTAATCAACTCTGCTATTCCTGTGCACTATCCACACTCTAACAACAAGGTGCCTGATTTCCAACTACAGGTACATACGGACCATCCGGCTTCTACTGCAGCGCTGCATCAAAGCCTTCAGTCTGTGTGGTTTACTCTGACCTTAGCGAATCAACCTCCCTAGATGAGCCCCTATAAAATGACATCACAACAAAACCATGCCCTGCCTTAATGACATTAGCGCAGTACCATGTCCTGCCTCAGTGAGATCAGTACAGTAGTATGTCGTGCCTCAATGACATCAGAACAGAATCGTGTCCTGCGTAAATGCCACCAGCAAAGAATCATGTCCTGCCTCAATGACACCAACACAAAATTGTGTCCTGCCTCAATTACATCAACACAAAATCGTGTCCTGCCTCAATGACACCAACATAAAATCATGTTCTACCTCAGTGATATCAGCACAGAATTGTATCCTGACTCAATGACATCAACACAAAATCGTGTCCTGTCTCAATGACATCATTCAGCACCGAACTGCATTTTGTTCAAAGCCATCCGAACAGATTCGTGTCCTTCCTCAATGTCATCAGAATAGCGTCCTGCCTCAATGATATCAGCACAGAATCGTGTCCTGCTTCGTTGTCATCAGTACAGAACTGTGTTCTGCCTCAATGTCATCAGCATAGAATCGTGTCCTGTCTCAATGTCATCAGAATAGTGTCCTATCTCAAATCAGCACATAATCGTGTCCTGCCTCAATGACACCAACATAAAATCATGTTCTACCTCAGTGATATCAGCACAGAATTGTATCCTGACTCAATGACATCAACACAAAATCGTGTCCTGTCTCAATGACATCATTCAGCACCGAACTGCATTTTGTCTCAATGTCATCAGCATAGAATCGTGTCCTGCCTCAATGTCATCAACATAAAATCATGTCCTTTCTCATTGATATCAGCACAGAATTGTGTCCTGCCTGAATTTCATCAGCACAAAATTGTGTCTTGTCTCAATTTCATTATCACAGAACCATGTCCTGCCTAAATGTCATCAGCACAGAATCATATCCTGCCTCAATTTTATCAGAATCATAGTAGAATAGGGTGACGTGTGCACAGCCGTAGGAAGGTGCCAGAGTAGGTTCCCACACCATGAGTATATAACAAGAAACTCTGTACTCAACTTAATGTGATCAAGAATTGACAAATTTAATGATGTCCACAATGTAGTAAACAGAAACGTTTCGGTCTTAAAACAAGACCTTCATCAGTCACTACAAAATACATTCAAAGAAAACAAATAAAAATAAAATAAATGCAAACAAAGTATATACAACAATAATGGTCAGTTTGAGTAACAGACAATATGCAAAAGATGCAGATACTCAAGTATCAAAGAACAGAGTCAAAAAGTGAGGCAGTAATCCTAAATAGAAAACAGGAAGATCACTGGAATAGAAACTATAAGGGTGGAATAGACATGAGGGGAAGATGTACCCAATTACTGTTTCACATGACCCTACCAGCCACATAAGATCTAATATCGTGGAGGTTTTCAAAAGGCACAGGGACTCGGGGACTCTTGATAAAAAAAACATGCGAGTTCCTTACGAAACAGATTCCGGTGATTCCGGTTTTTTACACACTTCCCAAAATCCACAAGAATCTCCAACACCCTCCTGGTAGGCCCATAGTGGCCTCTACCAAGTCCATCCTTTCGCCCATCTCCATTTATCTGGAGAAAATTCTAACTCCGCTGATTACAGAAGATCAACTCTCCACTCTACTCTCAAGATCACATCTCACTACCTGTCCACTTGACCCAATCCCATCCCACTTCATCCCAAACCTCACCACAGTCTTCATCCCAACCCTAACCCATCTCTTCAACCTATCACTAACAACTGGTGTTTTCCCCTCAAGCTTTAAACATGCCTCAAACACACCTATCCTCAAAAAGCCCTCTCTTGACCCATCCTCTGTATCTAGCTATCGCCCTATATCACTTCTCCCCTATGCCTCAAAACTACTGGAACAACACGTCCTTCTTGAACTGTCCTCCCACCTCTCTTCTTGCTCCCTCCTCGACCGCTTACAATCTGGCTTCCGGCCACACCACTCCACTGAAACTGCCCTAACTAAGGTCACCAATGACCTACTAACTGCCAAGGCCAAGCAACACTACTCTGTCCTTCTCCTCTTGGACCTGTCCTCTGCCTTTGACACAGTGGACCATTCCCTATTACTACAGACCCTCTCATCTCTTGGTATCACAGACTTGGCACTATCTTGGATCGCGTCATACCTAACAGACCAGACATTCAGCGTCTCCACTCACACACCACCTCCTCACCACACCCCCTATCCGTCGGAGTCCCGCAAGGTTCAGTCCTAGGGCTGCTGCTCTTCTCCATTTACACCTTTGGCCTGGGACAGCTCATAGAATCTCATGGCTTTGAATATCACCTCTACGCTGATGACACACAGATCTAAATCTCTGGACCAGACATCACCTCCCTGCTAAACAGAATCCCTCAATGTCTGTCTGAAATTTCATCCTTCTTCTCTGCTAGATTCCTAAAACTTAATATGGACAAAACAGAATTCATCATCTTACCCCATCTCACACAACTACTCCAATGGACCTATCCATAAAAGTAAACGACTGCCCACTCTCTCCAGTCCCACAAGCTCGCTGCCTCGAGGATATCCTTGACACTGATCTCTCTGTTAAACCGCATATCCAAGCCCTTTCCACTTGCTGCCGACTTCAACTCAAAAATATTTCACGGATCCGTACATCCTCAACCAAGAATCTGCAGAAACCCTAGTCCATGCCCTCATTATTTCCCGCCTCGACTACTGCAACCTCCTTCTCTGTGGCCTCCCGTCTAACATTCTCGCACCCCTCCAATCTATTCTAAACTCTGCTGCCCGACTAATACACTTGTCCCCCCGCTATTCCCCAGCCTCTCCTCTGTCAATCCCTGCACTGGCTCCCCATTATACAAAGACTCCAGTTCAAAACTCTAACCATGACATACAAAGCCATCCACAACCTGAGTCCTCCATACATCTGTGACCTCGTCTCCCGGTACTTACCTGCACGTAACCTCCGATCCTTGCAAGATCTCCTTCTCTCCTCCCCTCTTATCTCCTCTTCCCACAATCGCATACAAGATTTCTCCCGCGCATCCCCCCTACTCTGGAACTCTCTACCACAACATATCAGACTCTCGCCTACCATGGAAACCTTCAAAAAGAACCTGAAGACCTACCTCTTCCGACAAGCCTACAACCCGCAGTAACCATCGATCCACCAAACCGCTGCACGACCAGCTCTACCCTCGCCTACTGTATCCTCACTCATCCCTTGTAGATTGTGAGCCCTCGCGAGCAGGGTCCTCTCTCATCCTGTACCAGTCGTAACTTGTATTGTCTAAGATTACTGTACTTGTATTTATTATGTATACCCCACCTCACATGTAAAGCGCCATGGAATAAATGGCGCTATAATAAATAATAATAATAATAATTAAAACCACTAGATCCTTTCTCCTTGACACAGGGGTCTTTCTTGAGGTCATCAATACTATTGGCCAGGTTCCTAAAGAGTCCCTCCTGGTAACCCTGGATGTTAAGGATCTTTATACTTCAATTCCTCATGAGCATGGTATACTCTCAGTTAAACGCCTTCTCGCGTCCTCAAACTTCAATACAGCACAGGTCAATATTCATCAGCAAAGAATTGTGTCCTCCCTCAATGTCATCAGAATAGTGTCCTGTCTCATTTAAATCAGCACAGAATCGTGTCCTTCCTCAATGTCATCAGAATCGTGTCCTGCCTGCTTCTATGATGCGCTAAAGGCTGTATATGGACCTCAATCATCAAACTCCTTATCGCTCCTCAACGCCAACGGAACTAAGCTGATGACAGAAGAGAAACAGATTCTGGGACGGTGTACTGAACACTTCAACAGTGGCCTTAATCACCCTGCCATTATCAATGATGAGGCCACTGTTCACCTGTCACAGGTAGAAATCAACAAGGACCTCAATGTTTTTTCCCAGTGAAGAAGAAGCCAGTAAAACAACTCTCCTGTCACAAAGCACCAGGAAACAAGGCTATACCTGCAGAAGTATACAAAGCAGGTGGCCCTGTCCTGACACAAATGATGACTAAATTATTCCAGCCCATGTGGAAAAAGGAACAGGTTCCGCAACAGTTGAAAGATGCCATATCAAGAAAAAAGGCAACCAGCAATCTTGCTCAACTGTCGTCTCCATCACCTTGAACAAGGTATATTACCCAAAAGCCAGTGCAGCTTGCGTGCTAAACGTTGGGGGCAGATATTGTCTTTGTTATGCATCAACTCCTTTGTCGATTTGACTAAAGGTACTGCCACACTAAACAATCCCGCTAGCGATCACGATAACGACGCATACTAATGCGATCGCTAGCGGGATTGTTTCTATATCGCTAAGTGCGGCCACATTTAGCGATATAGTTAACGACGCTATCGCCGTTAGCGATCTTCTTAACGACTTTAGCGGTACAAAAGTACCGCTAAATCGCTAAGAAAAGGTGCCACACTAGCGATATATACTTACCCAGCGGGAGCGCCGACGATAAAATAGGGTCCGGAGCGATTCCAGCGACGAGCGAGATCACAGCAGGAAGCTCGTCGCTGGAAGCTGCCGCACTGAACAACATCGCTAACGGGATCGCTAAATAGTGACGTTTTTTAGCGATCCCGTTAGCGATATTGTTCAGTGTGGCATACCCTTAAGGCTTTTGACACAGTCAGCCTGTGGAAAATCATGGCAAAGTTTGGCTGCCCGAGCCAGTTCAACACAATTGTCAGGCACCTCCATGATGGTATGATGGTGAAAGTCCTGAATGATGGAGACGAATCGGAGGCTTTTCCAGTTTCAAATGGCGTAAAACAAGGCTGTGTACTCGCCCGACCCTGTTCCGTATGCTATTTTCGGCCATGTTGAGAGGTGCCTTTAGCAACTATCAAGACAGAATCCATGACAGGTACAAAACTGACTGGAAAAAGTTCAACCCCATATGCCTGAAGGCTGTTACAAAGGTGCATGAGACTGTTATCCATGATTTCTTGTTTGCTGATGACTGTACACTCAATGCCAGTACAGAGCAGCAGATACGGCATGAAATAGACTGTTTTTCACAAGCTTGCAACATTTTCGGTCTCGTTATCAATACTAGAAAGACCAAAGTTTTGTACCAACCTGCTCCAGGAAAACCATACTGTCACATACCTGCTTCTCAGCACGTGACTTGGGGTTGCACATGCAAGGGTTAGTCTATCTCTCACTCAGTCCAGCATTCAGCCTCTGTCTTATGCTGCAATGGGAGCATAAATCACACCCCGACACAGACCACGCACCCTGGTTCATACACGCTGCCACCACTCACTAAACACATGGGCGATGAGTCCTGGAAGTACTACTACTACTACTATATGCCAATCACCAGTATCGCATACCCTAAGGTTATGGATTCTTTTAGAGCATACAAGTTCAAACTTATTAAAGTTTTAAGCTTTAATAGAAAAGGTACAGTGCTTACAATAAAATGATATAAAAATATGGAAATAAAGTGACATACAAATATGCAAAACAGTTATAAAAAAAAGGGGGAAAACTTATAGAGATATCTAAATTTTGCAGTCTGGTATTCTGCTCCCTGGGGGGGATTAATAGGAAATGGCTCACATCAGCTTGGCTGTCCCTCAGTCTGGGAACAACTTTCTTTGTGTAAGGCCTAATTTATAGATTTAACCTGGAGATCAGATTTCTGGACCAGCCTCTCATGTTAATATTCTAGTTCCTGGTTTGTGACTGGATCATGGCTATTTTACCAATTAATACATTATTTTCCTCTGAACACACTTTGTGTAACCGTTCTTTCTAATAGTAAATATACAGTGTCAGGCTGCATCAGAAGGTGTGAAATGTCTCCAATTCTGTGTGCTCTCAGGAAAGCACCCTGGGGTCTAAAACTGCCTTTTCTCAGGATAACATATGCTATCACCTTTGTGAAGAGCTGCAGCCTGGAAACATATGCTATCACCTTTGTGAGACCTGCAGCCTAGAACAAATGTTAATTTACTGCCGGTCATACAACCATACATATACATATTTTCACTACACATACCACCAGCCACGCATTACGGTGAAGGCGAACAATCTCAAAGCAGTTGACAACTTCACCTACCTGGGCAGCACACTCTCCGTGGTCTTGTATTGACCACAGATGCCGAGGTCAACAACAGAATTGCCAAAGCCAGCACAGCCTTCGGGAGACTGTGTAAGAAAGTCTGAGAACAAAGGGGACTCAGCCACGGATGTACATAGAAATCACTACTTTCACTACTTTCAAACATGCTACACTTGCCTTCAAATTAGCCCTCAACACTGCTAAACAGACCTATTTCACAATCCTTGTATCTTCATTATCCTACAACTCACAACTGTTCAGCACATTCAAAACGCTCCTCCGCCCACCACTGCCACCTTCAACTCCCCTCATCTCTGCCGAGGACTTTGCCAATTAGTTAAAAAATAAGATCGACCAAACAAGGCAAACCTTTACTGTTCCACCATCCAACCACTCCATGTACCAGACCTCTGCACTTCCCTAATTGCCTCCCTCTCCCTACTTTTTTCCATTTATAACCTTGGCCTAGGACAACTCATAATGTCCCATGGCTTCCAGTACCACCTGTATGTGGACGACACTCAGATCTACCTCTCTGGCCCAGATGTCACCTCTCTGCTGTCCAGAATCCCAGAGTGTCTATCAGCCATATCCTCCTTCTTCATCTCTTGCTTCCTAAAACTCAATGTAGACAAAACCGAACTCATCATCTTTCCTCCATCTTGCGTATCTCCTCTACCCGACCTATCTATTATGGTAAACAGCATCACGCTCTCTTCCGCACCTGAAATCTGCTGCCTCGGAGTAACTCTCGACTCTGCCCTGTCCTTCAAACCGCATGTCCAAACTCTTGCCACCTCCTGTTGCCTCCAACTCAAAAATATTTCCAGAATCCGTCCCTTCCTCAGCCCTCAATCTACTAAAACTCTTGTGCATGCCCTCATCATCTCCCGCCTTGATTACTGCAACACCCTCCTCTGTGGCCTGCCCGCTAACTCTCTTGCAACACTCCAATCTGTCCTCAACTCTGCAGCCCGACTAATCCACCTCTCCCTCGCTACTCCCCTGTTTGTCCCCTCTGCAAATCCCTCCACTTTCTCCCAATTCCTGAACGAATCCAGTTCAAATTACTAACACTGACTTACAAAGCCATCCACAACCTGTCCCCCTCCCTATATCTCTGAACTAATCTCCCATTATCTTCCCT
The DNA here is from genome assembly GCA_033576555.1 of Oophaga sylvatica. Taxonomy (NCBI): domain Eukaryota; kingdom Metazoa; phylum Chordata; class Amphibia; order Anura; family Dendrobatidae; genus Oophaga; species Oophaga sylvatica. The sequence continues at coordinate 5,003 of JARQOD010003152.1, read as the reverse complement.
CACGTAATTTTCGATCCTTCCAAGACCTCCTACTCTTCTCCACACTTATTCGTTCCTCACATAACCGCCTCTAAGATTTCTCCCGAATATCCCTCATCCTCAGGAATTCCACGCCTCAACACGTCTGATTATCCACCACCCTCGGATCCTTCAGACGGAACCTGAAAACCCATCTCTTCAGGAAAGCTTACAGCCTGCAATACCCATTCTGCCACCTCACCACCACCCGAGTTGATGCCTCTCCACTACCAGAGCTGCTGCATCCCCGAACTTCTGTCTCTTCCCCATTATCCCGTAGAATGTAAGTCTGCAAGGACAGGATCCTCTCCCCTCTGCACCAGTCTGTCATCGTAAATTTGTTTACTGTAAACGATATCTATAACTTTGTATGTTACTGTAAGGGAGGGCCCGGACTGTAGTCGTGAACCGGATTACCGTAACATCCATGTCAGTCCCGTCCCTTACTTCTCTCTGGCGTACCTGTATCTCCAGATTCCACTTTCCCTGGGCGCTTCCCAGACACCAACGATCCCTCTGCCAGGCGACCCCAGTAATGGAGACAAAGTCCAGAACAACTTGAACACGCTCTTTACTGGATTCTTCACACGTTACATCCCCAGTTGGCACAACAGGTATTACATTTGTTTCCTTTGCTCTCCCTGCCTTGCTGTCACTTCTGTGCAGTACACGCCTGGACCGGACCATCTCAGACTGCTCCCCAGTTCCTTCCAGGCCTGACCTCGCCATAATGATTATCTCCTTCAGCCTGCTTCGCCTCAGAGTTGAATTCATCAATCACTAGGTTCAGTGGCCCCCGGTGAAGCATCCGGCCCGTCTGCACTGAACTCGTCGAAGCTCCAGCTCCCCTCAGTTCCTTGGCCCAGCCAACTTCTTCCTTAAAAGCATTGGCCAAGGCGGTAAGGCGCCACATCTTTCCTCTTCTGTCTAGGCCCAGTGCGATACTATGCAGCGGCCGTGGGTAACGTGGGTTGCTATACTTGGAACGTTGCGTGGCTGCCGGTTGTCCGGGCCTTAGCCCTTGTGGACACTTGGGCATGCTGGCCCCGTCTGAGCTAACTTCCTAAAGACCTTACACTATTACCTGGCAGCCCATCCTACACTTAACCCTATGAGAACTAACTAGAAACTCTACCTAACTAGGCCCACTAGTATGCCCCCACCTATTGGCGCGTGACAGTACTACACTTACCCGTATAGCTATACTATATACTAAAGTGCCCTCCTCTAATGACCCAACAGGATGCACTTAACTTTCCCTAAACTATGCACATGCACAATGCAGCAGAACACATTGCCGTATGCAATAAACAGATATACATATGTACACACAATGGTAACACATAAGAATGTGGCAGTACCATAAACAGTAGTAGTACATAGCATTACTAAACACCAAACATTATACTTATACAAAAACTATTTACATGCTGCAACATTATATACACTTAAGGGGTGGGGCAAAACAGGAACACTCTTTCACCCCCTTACACTCCTCCTTTCCTTAAACTTGGTTGTCCTTTACCAACGCATACAAGAAACCGACAGTCATTTGGCTTAATATAAGCCTCATCAGTACGCACCGCAGGGGTTAACCTCCAGGGGTTAAAGAACATAATTTACATTTCTTGACAATGAGTCAGCAGTCCTAGGCGATGGACTCCCCCTTCCTTTGATGGGAGTACAGTCCTCCAATGATTCACTGGAAGTGAAGACAGTCTCTCCACTTTCCAGCAGAAGGGGCGCAATGAGCGCAACAAAAGAACAGCAGAGTCCATAGGCAACATAAATTTTTCGCCTAGCTCGCAGTCCTCTAGGTCAGCTTGGAATAAACAGAACGGCAACGCTTCTCCTCAATGCTGCAAAACTTTTATCCACTTTCTGTGAGCGGAACTTCTTTCAGGGCTACAGTGCCTGCAGGGACGCGGAACAGTCTCGAAATTTAGTAGAGGGCAACAGACGCACAACATCCTCACGTGGACAAAAAAGAAAATGCAGTTCAACAGAACGTACCGCATGTCGCTCCGTACTCCTCAGCTTCCTCCTCATATTCCTCCGCTGGGTGGTAAGCGGAGGCCATCTCTGCAGCCGCAGAAGATGTAGATGGTGCCACTGCAGCACCGTCAGACCTCCGGGTATCAGCCGATAATGGGGCCTGTACTGATTCTGGGAAGAGGCCAAGGTAGTCCTCATCATAGTGGGTAACCGCTACCGTGTAATACCCATGGGGGCAGTCTTCCTTAAAGAAGGAGACCCAGTCTCCCTCGTTCAATAGCCTCCCAAACTTGACAGACGTGACGTTCACGTAAACCTTGGCGCCAGTCTCGTCCTCTTTTATGAAGCTTTATCCCCTGTCGGTGTCGGTATACACCTGCGGCCGCTGGTGCGCCGTCCTGCCAGAGCACCTCCACCTGGCTGTCGCAGCTCCCTCCAGACTTCCCGCTTTGGTTGCTTTTTGTCGAGGTTCACCCCTTCTACCCAGGCAGCCTGTCTTGGCGTGGGAAAGGGGCCCACTACGGCCGGTTGGGTATGGGTGGTCCCCAGGGCTGTAGCTGAATAAGAGGCTGACCGAACCTCCGACGGCTGGGGTAACAGGACGGTGGCCTCAGGGACGGAGCCATACGGGGAGAGCCTCCTTTCTGGAGCAGATGACAAGGGCGCACTCACCCGTTCCACTGGCATACAGGCAGTCGTGACTCGCAGGACACAGGTCCCCTCCGCAGGAACAACCGCCCGTGTGGCGCTCGGCTGGCGTGCCGGCTCAGGTGCCATTTCCGGTTGCGGTGCCTCTTGAACAGCTTGTGGCTCCGGTCCTCGCTGACTTAATAGGGGAAGATCCGGAGCGCCTGATCCTCGGGCTCGAGACTGCTCCGTTGGTTCCGCATCACCACCGCCGCTGGCTCCTCGCTGACTGTTGGAGGCTGGACGCATGCTCTCTCCTGCCGCCACCCCCATTCCATACGGCCCATGCCTTGGCAGCTACACAGACACAAGTGCTGCATCGTGGCCGGTTCAGGGATGCAAGATGGCGCTGCACAGCGTCTTCCGGATTTTACTTCTGGGTCCCACCCGTCTCCAGGTGGGTCCGCCTCCTGCTGCTCCACCCATTCCTTGCTGGGCAGTGAAAGGGGGCGAGGCTTCCTTCTCTTCAGCCACACCCACCAGGGGCGGACCTGGGCATGTAGGCAGACAGGTTTTGGCGCCAGGACATGACGGCAACAACCACGAAGGATGCGTTTTTTGCTGTTGTTTGCTTTTTCTCCTTCTCTATGTCCCGTCATTCTCACCGCCGCCATCTTTGTCACAATAAAGGGGTCAAACTTTTTCGCCACATGGGCCAAGTCTAACTCACTAGTCAAGTGCGGTGTTGTCACAAAATCAGTGGTAAACATATCGAATGTTTTACTCACAATTTGTTATCCAGTTGCAGCAGCTACTGGCTCTCTCTCCCGGTCATCTTCCAGGGTCACAGTAGTCGCACACTCATATTTTTCAGCAGATTCTCCCCATGGCAACGGCATCCTGCCAAACTTCATCTTTATCCAGCTCTTTGCTGACAGCGTTCCCTCGCTGCACGGTGTCGGCATTCTGCCGACTACACCAAGTGTAAGGGCGGGCCCGGACTGTAGTCATGACCTGGATTACCGTCACATCCATGTCCGGCCCATCCCCTACTTGAAACGGTGTTCTTCTCTCTGGCGTACCTGTATCTCCAGATTCCTCTTTCCCTGGGCACTTTCCAGACACCAACGGTCCCTTTTCCAGGCGACCCCCAGTAATGGAGACACAGTCCAACAACTTGAACACTCTCTTTACTGAATTCTTCACACGTTACATACACAGTTGGCACAACAGGTATTACATTTGTTTCCTTTGCTCTCCCTGCCTTGCTGTCACTTCTGTCCAGTACACGACCGGACCATCTCAGACTGCTCCCCAGTTCCTTCCAGGCCTGACGTCGCCATAATGACATCTCCTCCAGCCTGCTTTGCCTCAGAGCTGAATTCATCAATCACTAGGTTGAGTGGCCCCTGGTGAAGCATTCGGCCCATCTGCACTGAACTCGTCAAAGCTCCAGCTCCCCTCAGTTCCTTGGCCCAGCCAACTTCTGCTCAAAAAGCATTGGCCCAAGCGGTAAGGTGCCTCATCTTTCCTCTTTTGTTTAGGCCCACTGCGATACTATGCAGCGGCCGTGGGTAACGTGGGTTGCTATACTTGGAACGTTGCGTGGCTGCCGGTTGTCCGGGCCTAAACCCTTGTGGACACTTGGGCATGCTGGCCCTGTCTGAGCTAACTTCCTAAAGACCTTACACTACTACCCAGCAGCCCCTCCTACACTTAAACCTATGAGAACTAACTAGAAACTCTACCTAACAAGGCGCACTAGTATGCCCCCACCTAGTGGCCCGTGACAGTACTACACTTATCCAAATAGCTATACTATATAAGTGCCCTCCTCTAATGCCCCAACAGGATGCACATAACTTTCCCTAAACTATGCACATGTACAATACAGCAGAACACATTAAAGTATGCAATAAACAGATATGCATATGTACACACAATGGTAACACATAAGAATGTGGAAGTACCAGTAAACATTAGTAGTAGTACATAGCATTAGATAGCAATACAACCAAATGTTATACTTATATAATAACTATTTCCATGCTGCAACATTATATACACTTAAAGGATGGGGCGAAACAGGAACACTCTTTCACCCCCTAACATAACCCCCTCCCATGTACAGCACCATGGAATTAATGCTGCTATATAAATAAATAATATTAATAAAAATAGTCTGAAAGGCCCCCCTGTTATGAATGTGCTAGAGATGGTTTCTGAGCAGAGGCTCCCTCTGGTGGTTACAGACAGTACTGAGCCTTTCAGCGAGGAATGGCAATCTGGGATCGCTGACTGGTCTGATATAAGGGAAGTTCCCTCCCATGATGGTTGCCGGTGATCAATTGTTCTTGCCTCAA